>APFE031316859.1:31305-89497 GCA_000404065.3 Pinus taeda | reverse complement strand
GAATTTGATTACATTGAATATCAGCATATTCCAAGGTCTTTAAATACATTAGCAAATGCAATTGATTCTCGAGTATTAGACAGACATTTGAGATAATTGTAAATTTAAAAACATTTCATCACACATGTTTAAAAAGATAAGCCGGTAAAATGATATATATAGATAGAGTGTGTCAAAAAATATACATCGTCTTCGATCATAGGTTGAAAAACACCCTATGATCGGCAAAAATGATAAGTACAAAAAACCAAAATGTCACATGTGTCTACAAAGCGACCATCCAATCACTGGTGGTGCTCCCTATATGACACCACTGCACGGCCTACCCTACACAAGAACCTCCTAAAAGGTCCTGGGACTATAACTACATAGTGCTGAAGCTTGATAGGAATATCATCTATGGTAGTCTCTGGTATATCTGCCATCAGACACTCTAGATCCTGCTCCAACTCAGCTAGCGTCTCTGCAGCCGCGTCCTGTGGGACCGGTACCGGTGAAACTGGATGTCTCCTCTCGAAAGGCCGGAGATTGGCTGGACACCGTGGACCTACATCTGCATTTTGAAAATTTTACTGTCAATTTTGAGATGATGTTTAAAAACAAAAAATATAGATAATTTAAAACACTTGTGAAAAATGAAATACCTCTGTCATCCCATTGTTCTCCCTATGGAAGAACCATGTCCGGATCTCCACGAAAATCCACTCCGGCATAAGGAAAATCCTGTATAGCAAAGAACTGGTTCTCCAACCAGTGAAAGTAACCTGCAGGAAATCGGATGACTCCCGCTCCCTCATCAGGATGTCGGGCCATCACCGCAACCCATCGCATCAACTTCGGCTCCCGAGGAGGGCCAACCTCAATTGTGAGATGTTGTGGGATCAGCATCAGAACTCTCTCTAAGTCAAAGCTCACAACCAAAGACCCATACCCAAAAGTCTTTGATTGCCCGTTCTTTGCCCTAGTCAGCTGGCCCTTCATATTGGCCAGCACAGCATCACACCAGTTGAAAATGGTCCTCGGTAGCAATCAATCGCCATCCGCATTTGGGACCCGGTGGCAAGGTGTAAAGCGGCTGCGCCGCAGAGTCTGGTAACTGTAAAGGCAATTACCATAAGTTCAGGACGAGATATGAATTTGATTTCGATCCCCTTCTCCTGGTTCTGATTGTTGCACCACTCTAGCTGGTGACTAGCAAGGGATTGGCCACTCGGCCTAGTCCCGAATAGAGATAGGTGCTCGCCCCTGTTAGGCAAACCAGTGAGAAAATATATGTCCGAGGGCTCTATCTCGAGTTGGTGCCCTCCGATATAAAAGCACTGATCCTGGACGTTCCACCTTTCGACCAACCACTCTAAGAATAGCACCTGGGCTCTCATGCCAGGTATGGCCCAGTATTTGTAACGACCACATGCCTTTAAAGCATCAATGGAAGGTTGATGATTAATTGCGGCCAAATCAACATCTTCGTGTTCTCTTTTGCGCCAATCAAGCATGGTGGGAAATCTACACACCAAAAAACATGCATTAGAATTCATCAAATCAAAAAATAATGGTTGAATCTTGCGTTTGGGTTTTGTAAATCCACTTTGCACCGAGTACGCACCCCGCCTTCAGAAACAGAGCGTGGGTATGCAGCTGTGCTGAAGGTAGGTTGCGACCCCGACCATTTTCCCATAAAGGAAAATGTCGGGGTACGCAGGTTACCCATGGGATACCTGCGTACCTTGAAAAGCACATCTCAAAACCCCAAAGCCCCCAAAAAATCAAATTAAGGCTTAAAATGAAATTCTAATAGGATGAAAATAAAGAGGAGGATGTTGTGAAATACCTGAAAGAGATGACACTCGATTCCGATGGTCGGATTCTCCGCAAAGTCCACGGGAAGTTTCTTGCCAAAAGCCCTTTTCTCTCCCTCAACAGTAAAATGGTAAAAATGACATGGTAAAAAGTCTTTTTATAGGTTTTTTGGATGAATAAATGCTAAGTTTGTTTATTTTTCACCATGGAAGGACATTTTTCAATGTATTTTTGCCTATCTTAAACAGGTATGAGTAATGTGTTGTTTTTGTGCAGGACAAAAGGATTTTCAGGGAAATTTTTCATTTTTCACGAACCAAAACATCAGAGTCATCTTTTAAGCCTTTTCTGACTCCTAAAATATGAAAAAGATTGTCGAGCATTTCTTTTACACTCGTTTAAAACAGAATTAAAAGACGGCCCTTATTAGCCCTTTTCGACCGTAAAAACAGGAAAAGATTGCCGGGTTTTTGTCATTTCAAATTCGATACTGGAAATAAAACGACGTGTCCTTGATCGCTTTTTACTTTTCAGGTCAAAGACACTAATATGAAAATATCCTTGATCGCAAAATCAAGCGGTTCTCCTAAGTATTATTTTATACTTTTTCGGGCTTAGGAGACAAATTTACGAAAAAGTCAATCTGGAGTCTTCTAAGTTTTTCAGACTCTCTAAATTGAAAAACGCCGAGTTTCTCCTATACTGGACTCGTTAAAATTTCACAGTAAAGGACATATTCATTACAAACAGGAACGGACCACTCCTTCTTAGGGTTCGAATCAAAACGAAGTTGGACTCATCCGAAGGATGAACTTACAAACAAGCATATGTTATCCTCCCCAAGCTTGTAAAAAATAAAGAGGTACTTGCCAGAAATGGTGGGGGAAAAATGAGAAGAATGAGCCTATTTGATATCTTTTTGTCTCAAGAAAAACCTTACTACCACTCTTGAACACGACACTTTTTCATTCACCTGGGTTGGGAAATCCTTTGCCTCACAGTTGATCAAACCACATTGAAATTCTTCAGCCGGGTCCCGGGGATTAACTTTGAGTCATTCGTCACCAATCCATCTGTTGTGTCGTTATGTGTTCAAGAGGTCTGTAAACAAAACATTCAACTGCAAAATACCTATCATCCATTTTATCATCCTTGAGTCAGTCCTTACAGCAACATTTCTTCAACTTGAACTATGATTTCGTGTTGTGGGCTTGCCTGCGACGGGTCGCTTTCTATCGACATCAGCAATTATCTAGAGAGTTGACTTAGAAATCGTCAGTGCCTTGAATTCTTCATGCATCAATGGCAGGTTTCTCGCCTTCGACGTCATTTTTTATCATTGACTTGCGATCGAAGGATTCCATGAAATGTTCGACATCGACTCATTCATTCACATCTCATGGATTGTACTGGGTACTTTGAGAACCATTGACATCATTGGTGGTCTCTCTCACACTTGTTAACAATTTACATCATCGACTGCTAATCAAGTGGTTTCTACCATGTTCGACATCGACTCATTTATTCGCATGGCTACAATCGTACCATTTTGGGAAGTAGAAATGAAGACCCTCGATCTAATTTCCACCATCCAGGCTGCAAGGAGTTTTTTACTCATTATATAGTAGACCAATTATAAACATATGGCTGTGTCCATACTGTGTCTACATGAGTCTATGATTATGATGTACTACGAAATCATTCCTGTATCAGAGTAGTAGTTAGTCTATTAGTTAAAGTTTTTGATCTGAGTATGGGAATGCCTACCTCAGCGATGATATAATCTTATACATGTATTTTGTGTTGAAAATTGCAGGTTCTGACTGGGCTCTCCACAAGATAATCCTTGAAATGATAAAGTACTTCACCCTTCCTAGATGATATAAAACCCTAATCTATTACAGGCTTCGCACTTTAGGGGGCAATCTGTTACACTAAAATTTGTCACCATGACTATTTGCAGTTAGTGTGGCTCCATCAACAGTCATACTATCCTCCTTGGCAAGTCTCATACCTCTACTCTCCATGTCAAACTTCAAGAAAGAGAGAAAGTCATTAAAAACATATTTATCTCTGGGTACGCAGTTTCTCTCAACCTTACCTGCGTATATGCATCCCAAGTTCATAATACCTGCGTACTTGTACGCTCTGTATGTAAAGGGGTGGGTGCGTACTCCTATAAATGTCAAAAGGCGTGAGTTTCATCTTAAAAAAGTTACTTGTGGTCATTTCTGGAGCATTCTAGAAGCTTGTTTGACGTGTATTGAGTGCCTCCAGATGGTTCATGTATCCCTATGAAAGAGGAACTTATCCCATCAAGAGAGGAACTACCCCATCCAAAGAGGGGCTTATCCCATTGATGTTGGACCTGATTAACTTCCTCTAGAGCATTATAAATACAGGCATTGGGCCAGAGGAGGGGAGGTTGAAAGCTGAACATTCCAAAGGGTATATGCTGCTGGAATTAGGACTTCCTTGTAGAAGCTTGTGAGGAGAGATTACCATCCTTTCTTGTTTCATTTGGAAGTGGGTGAGCTTGTCAAAGTAAAGGAAAACTCTTGCTGGACCCTGGGAGGAACTTGCACAACACCAAGGCTCAGGTTGTAATGGTTTCTTTTGTTTCCTATTAATACAAATAAGTCCATTCTTCTCAACAATTTGTTATTAATGAGTTATTTCATATACTCCTTGGTCTGTATGTTGAATATGTTTTATTTTATGAGATATTCAGGTGCTATTTAATTGTTTGATTGTTAGTGAATGTAGGTTTCGATGTGAAGGAGGAGCTCATCTAGATCGACGAGGCTGGACTACTACAACAGCGTTGGACTACATGTAGGATCTAAACACTTGATTTCTTGTATGGTAAATGCATGTTTAGGGAAGGATTATTCTTAATTGTCTTGTTTGTCACTAGAAAGCCTTAAGCTTCTAGGGAGGTTGGTTTTGTCCGCAAGATTAAATCTTTCTGCATGACACATTCTAATAGATGCCAAAACTTTTAAAGAATTGTGTATAAAGAAGTCTGTGAGGAAAACAAAAATAACCCCAACTGTCCATGTTGTTGGGACTTTGTCTGATTTATTACTAGGAAAAAAGAGACCTGTAAAATATGAAGGCTTGGGAAACCCCATTGTCATAGTACAGATAAATTTCCACTCTTTTCCCAATGCTTTATCTGATTTAGGGGAAGCCATTAACATTCTCACAACAACAACTTGCAAAATGCTTGGCATCACAACCTTCGCAAAAACAACTACCTTGCTGGAAGTTGTTGACCACTTAGTCATTAGGCGAGAAGGAACATTACCAGATGTGATGGTTTATGTAGATACTTGGGAATATTTGTCAGATTTTTTGCTTATTAACCCTAGGAACTGGCTAGATGGACATCCCTTAATTTTAGGAAGGCCTTGGCTAGGAACCATTGATGCTTATATCAACTACGGGATAGGCAGTATGACCATAACCAGAGGGAATGATGTGAAGAATCTAGCCTTATACCCTCCTACTCATCCAAGCTTAACCATTGTAAAAACTAGGAAGCAACCTGTAACATATTTAACAGAAAATATTCATTCACCATTGACCATGGCATATGCCCTTGAATTTAAAAAACAAATAGAAGATGATGTCATTAATACTTTTATCAATCATCCTTCTATAGTGTCTAGTTTGAAATTTCATGTGATTAAAGTAGTCCTTGACAATGAAATTGAAGAAGATTACCTGAGAGATATCAATTACCAACCAATACCAACAACCATTATCTATAATAGCAAACCTAGCAAAATCGAGCCAGGGAAGATCCTGAATATTAACAGTAATCTGAGTGATGACCAACAACAAAAACTTATTCAACTCCTTAGAAAATATAAAAGGGCTTTTGATTGGGATTACCCAGACATGAAAGGGATTGACCCTCAGCTATCCACGCACCACATTTACACTAAAAAATATGCAAGACCCATTCAACAACCTCAGTGTAGATTAAATCCTCACCAAAAGGATATTGTTAAAGAAGAACTTTAAAAATATTAGATGTAAATTTTAACTATCGTATATCTTATAGTAAATGGGTTTCTCCATTAGTAGTGGTCCCCAAAAAGAATGGGAAGTGGTGGATATGTGTTGACTAGAAAGAACTAAAAAAGGCAACACAAAAAAACCCTTTTCCCTTCCATACATCGATCAAGTCCTAAATACACTAGCAGGGAAGAAATTCTTCTCTTTCATGGATGGCTTCAATGGCTACAACCAAATTCAGATTGCCCTTGAAGACCAAGATAAAACTACTTTTACCTTCCCATGGGGAACATTTGTTTACAGGGTATTACCTTTCGGATTGTACAATGCACCTGTGACATTCCAAAGATCCATACTCAGTATTTTTGCAGACTTCATAAATGAACGATTGGAAGTGTACATGGATGATTTCACACCCTATGGAGATGACTTTGAACAAGCATTACAGACATTGGAGAAAGTCCTAGAGCAGTGTATCACTACTAGGCTATGCTTAAGCCACGACAAGTGCCATATGATGATGACAGAGGGCCTAATCCTGGGTCATTTCATTTCAGCAACTGGAATTCAAGTAGATCCATTAAAATATGAGTAATCCTCTTATTAGCTACTCCTTGCACTCAAATAAACGTACGTAGTTTTCTAGGATTTGCAGGATATTATTGTAGATTTATAAAGAACTTTCCATAGATTGTTGCACCATTATATGCCTTAACAGGAAATATTGATTTTATGTGGACTGACAAATGTGACATTGCCTTTACAGAGTTGAAACGACTACTATCAATAGCACCAATATTACGAGGCCGAATTGGGATATACCATTCCAAATTTCATCAAATGCATCAAATTTAGCCATTGGAGCAGTTCTTGGAAAAGAAGATGACAAGAAACCCTACACTATATATTACATTAGCAAAAAAATTAACTCCTGCTGGGTTGAATTATAGAGTAACAGAGAAAGAATTTCTAGTGGTTATTTATGTTATTAACAAATTTAGACACTATATAATTGGATGCCCTGTAGTTCTATATATTGATCACTCTATTATCAAATATTTAGCTAATAAACCCATTATGAATGGAAGAGTGACACGTTGCTTACGAATTTTGCAGGAATTTGACATAACTATAAAGGATCGACCAGGAAGGGAAAACCTTGTGGCAGATTTCCTCTCCCGAGTGCCAAGAACAGACGATGCAATGGTGGTAGAAGACCAGTTCCTAGATGAACAATTATTTTCTGTGCCCGTAAAAACACCATGGTATGCAGATGTCATGAATTATTTAGCAGTGGGAAAATTTCCCAAACATCTGGCACCCAAATAAACGAAATTAGTAGTGCAGCGCAACACTCGGTTCTCCTGGATCGGAGGATACCTTTTTCACAAAGGGGTCGATATGCACATCCATAGGTGTATCAAGGAAAACAAAATTTATGATATCTTAAAAGCTTGCGAGGATGGACCTTTCGATGGACATTTAGCGGACTGCAGAATTGGACATAAAATTTTGCAAATGGGCTACTACTGGCCCACTATTTTTAAGGATGCTAAGAAATTTTTCCAAGCATGCGATAGTTGCCAAAATATGGGCTGCCTTGGCCAATCTGATGAGATGACCTTGCATCCACAGTTGGTGATAGAACCCTTTGAGCGATGGGCGTTAGATTTAATTGGGCTGATCAACCCACCATCTAATCAAAAATCATATATATTGGTTGCAATAGAATACATGACTAAATGGGTGGAGCCAGTTGCATTACCAAGAGCATCAGAGGAAATAGTGATTAATTTTCTTTTCAAATTTTTTGTGCAATATGGCTTACCTAGAGAAGTAATTACGAATGGGGGGCCACAATTTGTAGTCCACAATATCACTGCTACACTGAAGAATCATCGCATTATCCATAGAATTACCTCTCCATATCACCCGCAGGTGAACGGGCAAGTGGAGAGTACCAACAAAGTAATTGAAGTTATTCTAATGAAGACAGTCTCATTGCACAGACGACACTAGGTGACTTGACTGCTAGAGGTCTTGTGGGCATATTGCATGACTTGGAGGAACACAACTGGATACTCTCCATATCAAGTCATATTTGGTAAGTAACCCATTTTCCCCTTAGAATTTGAGATACAAACACTAAGGATAGCCCAGGAAGTGGGACTAGATTTAATAGAAGCCCATATTAATAGACTACAACAAATAAATGAATTAGATGAAATTCAGATATTGGCTCTACAACGGACTACACTCATTCAACAAAAAAGAGCCAAGTGGCACGATTCCCTGATTAAGAAAAATACATTTCATGAGGGCAACTAGGCACTTCTTTATGATTCCAAGTTTCAAGACTTCCCTGGTAAACTGCAAACTAGATGGTTAGGCCCCTATGAAATAAAGGAAGTAGATGACAATGGCACTCTTACATTGGTCACCATTGATGGTTTTGGTTTTTCCTTTAAAGCAAATGGACATCGGGTGTGCCTATACCAAAAACCACTTACAAGAGAATATTTTTACCAGCAGATACGCGAGCACTCCATCATGTAAATTCTACCTATAGAAGGCAATCCTTCAGCAACTTCATTGTTTTAAAAGGTTATTTCTTTTTGTAAAAACTGTAAATATGATTGTTGATTTGATTTTCTGCATTTTTTTTTTGTTTGTTGTTCCCACTTCGGAACATCACCTTTTTTATTTTGTTGTTCCTAGTTTGGAATAGTACTCTTCGTTTTTGTTGTTCCCGCTTCAGAACAACACTTTTTGTTTTTGTTGTTCCCATTTTGGAACAAGACTTTTTAGATTTTGTTGTTCCCACTTTGGAACAACACTCTTCGTTTTTTCTATTCCCACTTCGGAACAACACTTTTTTTTTTTTGTTGTTCCCACTTTGGAATAGCAGCTTTTCATTTTTGTTGTTCCCAATTCAGAACAACACTTTTTTTTGTGTTGTTCCCACTTCAGAACAACACTTTTTGTGCTTTTTTGTTCCCACATTGGAGCAACACTTTTGGTTTTTGTTGTTACCACTTCAGAACAACACTTTTTGTTTTTTATGTTCCCACTTTGGTATAAGACTTTTTGTTTTTGTTGTTCCCACTTTAGAACATCACTTTTTGCTTTTGTTGTTCCCACTTTGGAACAACACTTTTTGTTTTTGTTGTTCCCACTTCGGAACAACACTTTTTGTTTTTGTTGTTACCACTTCGAAACAAAACTTTTCATTTTTGTTGTTCCCACTTCGGAACAACACTTTTTGTTTTTATTGTTCCCACTTCGGAACAACACTTTTTGTTTTTGTTGTTCCCACTTCGGAAAAACACTTTTCCTTTTTGTTGTTCCCAGTTCAGAACAACTCTTTTTGTTTTTGTTGTTACCACTTTGGAACAACACATTTTCGTTTTTCTTGTTCCAACTTTGGAACAACACTTTTTGCATTTTTTATTGTTCCAACTTCAGAACAACACTTTTTGCATGTTTATTGTTCCAACTTTGGAACAACAAATTTTATTGTTTGCTATTCAAATACCACCTTTTTCTCTTAGAGTGTTTTGTTGTTCCCTCTTTGGAACAACATTTTTGCTTCTTGAATTCTTGCACTTTCTAAAAAAACACCATTTTCCTCGCATTATTGTGATGTTGAGCAACACTTGCAGGATTATTCATAGCTCATCTCAGCTCCATTTTTCTAATTCCCTTTCATGGCATGAAGTACAAAACTTTTATGACGACCAAAATTATGGATTGTATTGAAGCAAGTGAATACCCTTAACATTATGATATCTAACAAGACAACTTCTTCATGATAGATTTCTTTTTTTAAAAAGGAGGGACACAATTATTTATATATTACTTTACTCTATTGATTTCTGTTGTATATGTTACTAATTGATCATCTTTACCATGTTGGTTCCACCCCTCTTAGTTATAATCTTCTCTGTCTATTATAAGTGAGATTATTGGTATATTTTTTTTTTCTATTGACGTGTTCAAATTCTTCCACCATCCCTACTCTTAAGGAGTACTAAGCTTCCCTATATTTATTAAAAAAATGTGTAATAACAACAAAATTTTTCCTACAAATACAGGATAGGTAGTCTCATTAAGAGCCAGCCTACCATGTTCATAAGGATGTAGCAATGTGGAATTCCCACTATGGCCACCACACCAGGGTTATGATCGAATGGATGGCTAAAATATCCTTGGAATAGGAGGTCTCATCACGAGCCAACCTGATCACGTTTGCTATTTCCTAGTGAATGGTAGTGTCATCATCTAGTTACCATGCCAACACACTGATCTCTTCTATAGAAACAACAATAGAATTCTCCAACTATAAATTGAGGATCCTAGCTCATATGGGTTAAAAAGCAACTATGTCGAGGCTATGGATGCATGTTGGCAATAGAAGCTCTGCTTATGGTATTGAAGTTCTATTTTCAACATCAATAATTATTATCATACCTTCTTCTTGCTTTTCTTTTTATCAAAAGAATTATTTCACTAATTTCTCCATACCTTGAACCTTTATGCATGAGTTAATGTTTTTGATCAATCGTCTCATTTTAAGCCAGAATATTGTCAACACAACATATTTTTCTTGCATATTTTTGTCCTTTTTCCTTACTGCATAACCTATCGTCAACCAAAGCATCTTGTCTCTTATCAATAACCATCATTACACACCTCACTTTCATTATATCCATACCTTTTACAGTCCTTTCATTAATATACGTACTCTAGCTCATATTAATGTTGTATCTTTCACCCTTGTACGTTGACATAAGAACAACATTTCCTCATCCATTTGGTCGTAGGAGGCCTCTCATCTTGAAGGAGGGAGGGGACATCCATTACACTCGTGCACGTGTTATAACTGTTTTATTGGATTTTATAGGTTGATATGGTACTCTATGATCACATGGCATGTGGCAAAATAATAGTCCTCAAATTAATGAATTCTCATAGAAATATCATTTAACATTGTAAAACTTAGTTGTTACAACTACTTGTTGTTCTATCTCTCTGTTGTTGTCTGTTGCTGTGTTTTCTCCACTGCACTAATCCTTTGCAACAGTAGGAAGAAATCAAGAATTATGGGTGGTAAGATAGTGTGCCAAGAACCTTTAGTGCTCGAATCTCTGACAGAGCCAGGGAAATTCTGGTTCGTGTAGGGTGGATATCATATTTCACAAGATTTCAGCCCCCTAGTTAGGAAATCTCTATTGAATTTCTATAGCATCTGTAGAATGGGAAATCCCTCATGATAGGTAGAAGAATCATAGTATCAGATGCTATAATAGCTGAAGTATCTACGCTGCTGGTGGAAGGAACTACATGGCCAAGAAAACATGTAATGTTGAAAGAGACGATAGACATTTTCAGAGATGCAGATGAGGAATTAACCAAGAAAGGCAAGGGTAGACAACCATGTTCATTGGCAGAACCATGGCCTGCGTTGGAAAGTGTTGTCCAGAGGGACATTATCTATGATGGGCAATGAGACATGGTAAGACCATGAAAACTCAAACTTTTAGCTGTTTTAAAACTAAAGATCATTGTTAATCTACCATCTTTCTTGAATTCATGGCTACATGATATTGACGATAGAATATGAGTGGCTAGGCACCCTAAAACCATAGTTAGCCACAATGGATTGATTAGACTAATTGTTACCCATAACCTTGTTCAAAAAAACCTAACTTTGGATGGTCTCATAGCGCCCCTGGATATTAGTCAAAAACCTATAATCCAAAATGCTGCAAGCTTGGAGATAAGCCAACAGAGCCTTGTTCTAAAAAGGAAAAGGGCTACTCATTCAAACTTTGAACCCGATAAGTGGAGGAAATATGCAAGGTTAAATCTAGCATAGAGAATGTCTTTAAATCCAGAAGATAGCACTGAACAACCTGCGAAACCATCCAGACCAATTAGTATATAGGACTCTGAGTTGGAACCAAAGGAAGAACTTGAACAAGGGGAAGGATGTCATTTAGAATCACAACCCATGGAAGAGGCCATTTCGAACAAGAACCAAAGGAAGAGGATAGACTGGACTCAGAGCAAGAAGGGGCACAACACTTTGATGATGAACTAGTAAATGAAGAAGAACCTCCTCAAACATCAACCATGAGCCGCGGAAATGATATTTTACAGGATGTTGAGATAGGGATGGCTCAGGTCTAGGAAAATTTGAATGCATACATGCAACCTGGAGGATCACTGGATCCTCAACTAATGGATGCTCAATCCCCAAAAGATTCTAGGCATCCAGAAATTCTTCCTTCTTCAGAAGATACAGATCAGGAAAAGGAAGTAGACACAGAAGTTATTCATGAATCAGACAACCAGTATTGTGACACAGTTCTATTGGAACACAACCATGATAAACAATAGGAATATTTAGATACAGAAGATATTGGCAAGCCTGTTAGTGTAAAAGATTCTCCTTGGAAGAGGTGAGTAGCCGAAGCAAAACTAAATAAGCTGAGACAAAAATACCAAAGGCTTCAAAAGACAATTACAAGGCTACATTAGAAGATTAAAGAAATTGCAAATGGAAAAGACTAGAACACTATTCTTGAGGTGGTCTCTATGGCTACGCAAATGGAAATATGTAAGGGTGGGTCAATAGAAATCTAAATAGAACTCATTCTTACTCAAAAAATAGCCACCCAACCAAATTTACATGCAGACTTAGTGCATGCAACCATTCAAATGGAAGGTTGGTCCTCCCACAATAAGGAAGTACAGACTGAGGAAATATCCTCTCGTAGCACAAGCACTTAGACAGAAGAACAAGCCAAGGATATCTTGTTAAGAAAAGACCCTATTCCTCTAAGGCTATAGGAAGAACTGATGCAATCCGAGCTTGCTCTAGAATGATGTGAACAAGAGATAGTTCCCCTACAAAAATATGAAGAGTTGCAAAAACAGTTTAGGAAATTAACCATAATTGAGAATGGGACTTGTCACTTTTGATAGATTTAGACAGGAAGAAGAAAAGTTGAAGAAGGTGAAGACCAAGCTGGACAGAGCCAGGAATTAGATAGACACCATTTGTTCATTATATTTGGATGTCTTGACATGTAAGTCTCCTGCCACAAATTATGCCATGTTCTTATTGTTTCCGGGAAAACTAGTGTCTTTTCGATCTGCTAGTCCCACTAAGATTGGTAGTTGTCTTAGAAACAAACAATCAAAGTAATTTTCGGTTTCCTTTATGTATGATAGATAAAAGAGGAGCAAAGAGAGAAACCTGGATCTTCCACTTGAATCCTTGCTTGATTCCTCTCTCCCTTGATAGAGCTTGCAACTCCTCTCCTACTTGTCCCGCTTAAAGAATACCTGTAGAACCAAAGTAACAAAACACCATAAAAGCATCTAGATCTATAATATCATAAACAATGCAAAATCAAAAATAAATTGAACATACAATTGCATTCACAAATAAGAAATATTCACAAATACATGATTGTATGGAGGAAAATCAAAGAACTTTATTAATAGTAGACGAGAGAATTACAACCTAGCTGTCTGATCTATCATCATCCTCCCAGCATCAAAGCCCTCTTCACCTCATGAAAAGAAAGATCACCCAACAATACAATGCTCTTTCTCAAAGATAAACTAACAACAATTCCTTACAAATTACAAAATTCCAGCCTCCAGATCTCTCAGATGAGGGATCTATTTATAGATGTCTTGCAAAGGTGTGAGTTAGCTCTGGGTTTTTTATTAGTGTCATTTCGCTGATAGTTGGTTTCGCTTGGAGATTTCATTGATCTCTTACTCATCCCTAGGAAAATTCAGAGAGGCAAGTGTCATAGGAGAAGTTTCTAGAAGATTCCATGAGTATCCACTTAGCAAACTGTCTCAGCCATTTGTCAATTCTCACTTATCGCACCCTACAAAAGGCCTCTCCAGTATGCATTACACCTGGCTAGTGTAGGAGCCAATTTGCATCACACCTTGACAGTGGAGCAGTCAGTATGGTCCAATTTTGGCCAGTTCTAAGTGGTTTTCAAGGTGGAACTTCAGGGAAATGATGTAGTCAGTTGACCATGATCATTTACGGTATGAAACAACAATTTTAGGGGTTAAATAACCCTTGGTTTATCGACATATGTGATTGGGGTTGAAGTTCCCAAATATGTCTCTAACAGTTGCCCCCTAAAGAATGAGGTCATAAATCTTTTGATGTCGGTTGAAATTCTTTATCATGAGGATCCGAGGAATTTGAACTGGAAGGTGACCTGTATAAGATACAATACAATACATCATCATCATATTATTTTCATGATCTAGCTGAGGCGGGCATTCCTATGCTCAGATTTATAAATTCATTTTCATGTACATAGAATAGATAATCATCTGCAATTGCAGATTGGTGATTCTTCATATGAAGGGTCATCATCCCTGCCTTGGATGACCATCTATGCATCTTTTGTGTACATTTGATGTCCTTATATTCCTAAATATGTCACAACCCAGATGGATGAAACTAGATCCAGGGTCTTCAAACTTGTTCAATCTTCGCTCGATGTACAAGTCGATCCATGTGAAAAGATGTCCTGAAGTTGAACATGGAAAGACATCATCTGATTACCAGCCAATGATGTGAGCTATTAACAAGCATGAGAGGAATCACCGATAATGATAATGACCCTCAAGGTACTACAGTACAATTCACGTGGTGTGTATATATGATCCGATTTCGAACACCACATAAAATCTTTCGGTCGAAGGCCTTTCATGTAAACCTATCACCGGAAGTGAGAAACTTGCCATTGAGGCATGCAAGCTTCAATGTACTGAAAGGGTTATTTCTAAGTCAACTTCTTGGATAATGAGTTGATGTCGACAAGAAGTGACGTCGTCGTAGGAGGGCCTTGATGTATCCCACATCTACAACATGAAACATAGCAAATGATTTTCTGGAGGTTAAAATGATCTGATGATACAAGGTTCAGGAATGGCAGTCATGAAAAATGGAGGGTGAAGGTATTGCAATGGATGAGGCGTTAGCTAGATGGTGAATTCTCTGAATGACTTCTCTTGACCATGTCAGCAACACTGAGATGGATTAGTAGTGTTAACCCCAAAAGATGGATGGTACGGAGTACCAATGGTGATATGACTGGTAAATGGAATAACCCAACCCGGCTCAATCATGGTGATGGAATGAAATTTTCATGTTCAAAAGCGACCTGCTACTAATAAAATTCCTCAAGTTTTCTTCCCTTTTTGCCCAGTCATTGTTGACCAGTACCTCTTTATTTTTTTCAAGCTTGAGAAGGATAACATATTCTTGTTCTATAATTTTCCCTTCGGGCAAACCTTTCGCTATGTTTTAGCAAGCCTAGCGACAGTGAAACTCATTCTTGTCTGGGTGGACAAGTTTGTCACTATTGCTTTAATGATTTTAACAACAAGGATAACTCAGTCCTTTTCATATTGAGAGAGTTTGAAAATGGATGAAAAGGAAACTCCAGCAATCCTTTTTCATATCATAATCCCGTAAGTCCGGAAAAGTATAAAATAATACGAAAGGGATGACTTTTCGATCGCTTTAGTGAGCCAAGAAAGACAATCACTCAATCTTTTTGTGGGATAATCCCTCAGGTCCAAAAATATTAAAATACAAGAGGGATGGCACTTCCAATCACTTTTACGAGCTGGAGAGGTCAATTTCTCAACAATCTTTTCATATTTAGCCAGTTCGAAAAGAGTTTAAAGTAGACTCATTTTTTGAGGAATCAGTGGCGTTCTAGGGTAGCAATTGGTTCCAGTTAAGTTTGGAACTTCTCAAAACATGGTAGTGTGAAGAGGGTGGCTAACAAAACCACTCATTGCAGCTATTCCTCAAAAGGGTAAACAATCAAGTGGAAACATACGATCTCCCAAAAGAATGGAGGTGATGGTAGAACACAACCAAGGCTCAAAAGGCTGATAGCATGGCAATCACAGAGGTCATTTACAGAAGGCGGGTTTATTTTTTAATGAGCTTGAACCTTGCGTTAACATATGCTCAATGGCGGGTTTATTTTTTAATGAGATTGAACCTTGCAGAAACATTGCTCGTTACCAGGTTTATTTTTTAACGAGCTTGAACCATGTGAAAACATTGCTCATACCGGTAGTTAAAGAGGTCTCTTACTGGTAGCTTTATTTTTTAGTGAGCTTGAGCACTACGATATCATATGTTCATTGCCTTTTTATGTATGCTAGAAATGACCAAACTATAAAGCTAAAAACACTAAAAATCTAAGGAACTATTGAGCTTAGGTAGGATGGTTTTGTCTTCTGTCTAGACAAAGGTGAATGGTCATCATACCAATCACCTAACCTAAGAAGTTGAAACTAGAAAGCTAGAAAGCTAAAAATGCTAAAAAGCTAAAAAATGAAACTGGTTGTTTCTTGCTTGCATAAAAAGGTTCGCGTGCTCCTAGGCATTGAGAAAACGAGAGTCTCCAGGTCACCATATGTAAGTCACTACAGTTAAGCTGTATTGTTTCGTCCACGGTTAGACAAAAATACTCCTTGGCTTTGTCCACATAGTGGACAAAAGTGAATGGTGTTTCAGACCAATCACATAACCTACAAGGAGATGATTGTTTTAGACTGATCATACAACCTACAAGGAAATGATGTTTCAGATCAGTCACATAACCTACAACGAAACCTATCTTTTTAGGTGGGTTTATCTGCCGAAGCAGACTAGAGCACATGCCCCCTAAGCTTCTTCACATTCACTGGACTACTCGTCGCAATCATGTGGATGGAATGAAGATTGAAGAGACATTCTTGACACAAAGAGACCATTTAGGGATGATGTTTGACTTGGAGCTGTGTTTGAACCATGAAATGAAAGCTGGATGATAATTTGTACCATTTTTCCTTCACGCATGAAACACTTGACTCGAAAGAGTGTTGAAACAATAGCTTCCATGCTATATATATAGTCACGTCCAAGAAGTAGATTGTAATCTAATGGTCCTTGGACTACCATCATGTTCAAGTGAATGGTTTTCCTTTTTAAAGTTATTGACAACTTCGGAAGGATCCCTAATGGTCTACTAGTTCTTTTTTAAAGCCTGACAAATTTTGTGTCACAAGCATAAGTGATGGCGAACCAAGCACTTTCCAAGTAGTTGAGGAAAGGATACTCACTAAAGCCCCTTCATCTATGATAGTGCTAGACATGATCATTTTGTAAACTTGTACTATGATCTGGAATGGTACATTAGATGGAAGGCGAGGTCTTGCTAGTTGATTCCAATTGAAGGAAATGACTAGACTACTTGGAGGGGGTACTAGATAGACAGCTGGATGAACCCCTTGAACTAGGGAATTTTCCTTCTGTTGTAAAGGAATGGGCAGATTAACCCCAAGTTCATCAGACTCTGTATTAACAAAAATAATTTGAACGGTGTCATTCTCATTCTCTTTGGAAATAGTATCATCTGAAGGTGGACCTTCTTAAGGCAAGACTGGTTTGACTACCATCTCAACCTGTTGACTTTGGTTTGGTATGGACTTAGAAGGTTCACTCTCAATGATAGGCGTTTTGACCAACGATTGAGTTATGTAAGTCAGATTTTTAACTAGTGAAGGACTTGGTGAGAGTTTCTTGTATCCAGGCAGAAGTCGTTGTGGCAAATCAGAACGGTTATCCAAGACTCTTTTGGCTTCTTCCAAAAAAGGACAACAGTGAAGAGCATGATTACCTTCACATAACCTACATGGAAATTCGACCTTCCCTTTCTATCCATTGACTTCATTTTCACCAGTTGATGGTGTGCTGTCAACATGATCACCAGAAGTTGATGACACCGGATGGTGCGAGCGGGGAGACCATTCTCTCAAGATCTGATGGATGCACGGACATTCTCGATGAAGGTGGTCCCCTTTGCAGATTATGCATGGATATCTGTGTTTGGAAAGTTTGGTGTGCGGATGTTCACCAAATGCCTCGTGGTGGCCCCCTTGTTTAACTGACTTCTTCTTCTTCTCCTTCCCTTTCTTCTTCTTCTTAGCTACTCGGTTACTACCATCACTATTTCCACCAGAAAAAGAGGAAGAAGGGGAGGGAGAAAGAAACAAAGTAGAAGGCGAAGGGACAACTTTAGTATCATCTGTTCGCTGATTTGATTGCTAAGGAATCATAGTATTTTAAATGACAGAGGTTGAGAATAGCCATACTGGCAGGCCAATTGTGATTCCTGGAAGGGAAAATGTAGCCATATATGGAGCACCAATATCTCCCCAAGAAAAGAAAGGAGTAGGATTCCCCACAAGAGGGATTCCTGGATTGGTGGATTCCATTATCTCAACCTAAGATCAATGAAGGAACAAGGATGGTATTTCGAATTAAATAAATTTTAATGATGCTCTGACACAACTTTGCTTTTTCAATTTTTAAGAGTCAAGAAAAAGCTAAAGATGACTCCAGTCCCCTTCGATTTTTAATGAGCCTGAAGTGACAAGTGCTCAATTGGACCTTTTCTTTTAAGGAGTCAAAAAGGAACGAAAGTGACTACTCTAGAAATCTAGATAGAGAAATTACCAAACCAATTGCAAAACTGCAATATACACCTTGGTGGTAAATTAAAATGAAATTACCAGGGACTTATGTATGGCAGTCAATCTTCCCAAATGTTGTGTTCAGTGCATTACGATCGATAGGGTGGTAGACACGACTTCCTATGGATAAAGGATATCAGCGTATTGTGGTCTCCCAATATATACTCGACGGTATTGGGACCACAAGTCCCTACTAGCACTTGCCATATCAAAAAGGAGGAATCACCCAACATTTGATGAAAACGATAGTTACCAGGTTTTACGACACTGGAACATATCTCTGGCCTAGACTTCTAGATGTGTTGCATTAGGTTCCAAAGTGTTTTTATGTTCATTGAGATTTATTTTAGATTTGATCTTGTTTAGAAGTTTGTCTTTCAAGGTTCACCGCATGATGTAGATGTAAAATTCCTAAATATGCAACCTAAAACGATAAACAAACGTTTACATTTTAGCAATGAAAATATTAGCTACTGAGGAAAGATGACTACGATTCTTTCAACAGAGAGAAAAGAGAACACACTAAATTCACTTTTCCTAAGTCATTTTTCACACACAGTGTAAATGCAAATGCAAATGCATGTATTTGTTTTCTTGTTTCCTTAATGTGAGAATGCCAAAAAGGAAAACTAAGTATAGATCTAAACTATTTTCTTCAAAGTGACCTTTCGATAATTTCTTTTCAAAACGAAAGGAAGACTAAATGACATTTTTTGATTTTGAATAGAAAACTACTTTCGACACTTCAAATATTAAAAATTCAAATCAAATACAATGACAAAAGTACAATTGACTATCTAGACAAGGAAGACTTTACGACACTCTTATTTTTGACTCAAAATGTCAATTACGACACTTTTTGCATCAAAACAACAATTCGATTTAAGCTACTTTTTTATGAAGGATCATAAATGATGGACAAATTCATAAAAATATTTACTAGTCCTAATCAATGGAGGCAGAACAATGTAAAGGAAGGAGGCCTCAGTAATGAGATATTGATCATAAGCAGTAAAACAACTGAATAGGGATGAAAACGAGGAAAAACCCAAATTGCAAAGACAAAAATAGTATCACTCAGTCATCAAACCTTTGCTTCTCAGAAACACGGATGCATCTCACCTGTGACAGACGAGAGGTGCAATGCATACTGGTTTCTAGTTACAGACAGTGCAATGGGCCAGGGAAAAAACTAAGGTGGGTTTTTGCTCAAATTTGCAGTTGAGTTCAGGGATTTAGGCTGGGCTATTAGGAACAGTAAAGAACAAAGTACAAGGGTATGATCTTGGGAGGTTATTGAGCTACCACAAGGGTGTTTAAAATGCTTGTAAGTCAGATGTTCAGTTCATAAACCAACTCGTAGATTGACTGAAGCAGCATTCATCTACTTTGCAAATGCATAGCAAGAGTAGTTTGAGGGCTATCTGGCTGACTTCATGCTTCGTCTGTAGTTTATAAATCAAACAACAATAACAAACAAACAAACTATTTTCTCCCCAATGGAGTCACCATTTTGTTTCTAGAAAAACTAGTGTATTTTTGATCTACTAGTCCCACTAAGATTGGTATTTATCTTAGAAACAAACAATCAATGTAATTCGTGATTTCCTTTATGTACGATAGATAAGTGAGGAGCAAAGAGATCAACCTGGATCTTCCGCTTGACTCCTTGCTTGATTCCTCTCTTCCTTGCTAGAGCTTGCAACTCCTCTCCTACTTGTCCCACTTAAAAAGTACCTATAGAACCAGAGTAACAAAACACCATCAAAGCATCTCGATCTATAATATCATAAACAATGTAGAATCAGAAATACATTGAACATATAATTGCATCCACAAATAATAAATATTCACAAATACACGATTGTATGGAGGAAAACTCAAAGAACTTTATTAATAGTAGAAGGGAGAATTACAACCTAGCTATTTGATCCAGCATCATCCTCCCAGCATCAAAGCCCTCTTCAAGTCATGAAAAGAAAGATCACCCAACAATACAATACTCTTTCTCAAATATAAACTAACAACACTTCTTTACAAATTACAAAATTCCAGCCTCTAGATCTCTTAGATGAGGGATCTATTTATAAATGTCTTGCAAGGGTGTGAGTTGGCTCTAGGTTTTTGATTAGTGTCATTCCATTGATAGTTCTTGGTTCCACTTGCAGATCACATTGATCTCTTACTCATCCCTATGAAAATTTAGAGCAACAAGTGTCATAGGAGAAGTTTCTAGAAGATTCCATGAGTATCCACTTAGCAAACTGTCTCAGCCATTTGTCCATTCTCGCTCATCACACCCTATAGAAGGCCTCTTTAGTATGCATCACACCTAGCTAGTGTAGGAGCCAGTATGCATCACACCTTGACAGTGGAGCAGTCAGTATGGTCCAGTTTTGGCCAGTTCTGAGTGGTTTTTCAGGTGGAACTTTTGGGAAATGATGTAATCAGTTGACCATGATCCTTTTAGGTATGAAACAACACTTTTAGGGGTTAAATAGCCCTTTTCTTATCAACATATGTGATTGGGATTGAAGTGCTCAAATATGTCTACAACGCTTATTAGAACGGTACTTATTGTTAAAGATTAAAGACATAACAACTGGAAAGCCAATAGAATTAAAGACAACTGAAGGTTTTATAAGTTGCTACAAGGAACATGGGGCAAAAGTCCAAAGGCTTATTTGCAAATTTTACCTTCATAATTTCATATTAGAAGAAGAAGTGGATAAGAACCCTAACCCTTTTGTTGGGGATATTCAATTCCAAGCTTTTATCTTTCTTTGCAGTTAATCAACTTAAGTGGTTTAAGGCGTATAATTTGTTCCAAAGACAGGAACACGGGTTGGATCTCTAGGTAAGGAGTGAGCCTACTCACCCTTTGCAACTATTTGCTAAACATAAAATGATGATGGCACAAGAAGGCTTAATTCAAATTTTAGGGCCCATACATAAGGAAATTGTACGGAAAGGAACAACATATTTCATCTCCATCCAGGAAAAATCCTTGAATGCATCCAAAATGACATGGACGATCTCAAATAACGGTGTTAAGGAATGAGAACCATTTAATTATGGGAACTTCAAATCTGTCGCAAGCCGGTTAATCACATACAACAATCTTATCTTGAGGGAAGGGCCTTATTGGTTGGGATGTCGATTTAGGTGTCCCATTATTTGGTATCCACCTGAAGGGTATTGGTTTGACTATGATTTACTTGAAGGACATGAACAGACAACCTTTGCAAATTTGGCACAAAGTCATGATTTCAGGTTTGAAAAAGAAACCTTTTATCTAGGTTACTCATCAACTACATTACATAGGAACTATTTATTTGTCATGAGGACATGAAAAAAGGTAAGCAGGGGAGTATACTGAGCATTGCAATAGATATGTATTTACTCTTGATTATTGTCTTTTTCCTCCCTTCTTATCCATTTTGTGGCATGATATAATAACATATTGATAGGATTTTGATAAGGAATGAATGAAACTACTCTTGATATGATTTGATTGAACAAACTAACTCTCATTACTTTTTATGTAGAAAAACAATAGATGGAATAGTTGTTGTTCCAAAGTCAGAACAGCAAAAGCTAATAAAGGGAAATGAGACACATCGTGTGTGGTCAAACCAAGGAACGAATCAAGAAGATTAGCACAAGATAGAAGAATTGTTTGAAGATAACATTTAGTTGTGAATCCCTCAGGATCTCCTGATCCGAAGGGATCAAATTTATCTTTGTTCCTCTTCATTATAAAAGGGAAAACTGAAGAGGGATCTCTCATCTTTTACTTCGATTGTAAGTTTAATTTACAGAAGCGTGACTGTGAAGAAAAAGATGGTATTGTAATGACAAGTGACTTTGATGATTAATATACAACTTGCGTTGTTGTTCATTCGGATATCCTGAAGTAGCTAAGAAATGTTCACTGGTGGCGAGGGCCCAGTCTCGTTGATCTTACCATTGCTCCTTGTTTTAGGATTTTTCTGTTTCCTGTAAGTCTATTCTGCTTTATAGCTTTGCAGTTGATTTGTTTCATTGAATCACATTGCTGGTATTCATTTGATTAATGTGCAATACTAGTTGGTTTTATTTAATTCATATCGTGGATTGAATTAGTTAACAATTAAAGAATCACCTCTGGTTAATTAAGGAATAGAGTGTGATTTATTAAATGCTTTCTATTACCGGGAATAGTGTCCACTCAGATGTTGCTATTCCCACTAAGATGGGTGGCTATCTTAGAAGCAAACAATTAAAGTCTACTATTGTTTTCTTTTATGATATACAAGAGGAGAACCAAGAAGACCAACCTGAGTCTTGCGCTTGATTTTCTCTCCTTCTTGATAGAGCTTGGCCGCTTCTTCTTCATCTGCCCAACTTCAAAAAGAACATGTGGAATCACAGCAACATACTACTATCGAAGAAACAAATATCTATGTTCATAATTAACACAGGATCAGATGTGCGTTAACCATACAAATGCATACATAAACGAGTACAAAAGAATATGGAAGAAAACAAGAATATCTTTATTAAGATGAAAAGTAGCAAGAGGATTACAACCATATGTTCTGAACCAGCATCATCCTCCAGCTAGGAAGCCCTTCTTCACCTCAAGAAAATCTTAGATCACCAAACACTATGAATGTACACCAGAAAACCAACAGCGCTTCTCTATAAGATACAAAATTCCAGCCCTTCTGGATCTCTGTGATGAGGGATCCATATATAGATGATTACAAAGAGGTGATTCATCTTCTGGGATCTTGATTAGTGTCCTCTCTCTGATATTTCCTGCTTGCACTTAGAGAATGATGATATGTTACTCATCCCTGGTCGAAAACAGAGAGGCAAGTGTCAGAGGGAAGCTTCTAGAAGATTCCATGATCTTCCACCTTGCATTTTTGTCCCTGCCATTTTTCCATTCCCGACCATCGCACCCTATAGAGGAGAAATTCAGTATGCATCGCACCTTGTACACTGGGAAGGTGATATGCATTGCACCCTCTGCATTGAGCTTTCAGTATGGTCCAATTTTGACCATTTATGAGTAGTTTTCAGTGGAGAACTTCTAGGAGATGATGTAATCAGCTGACCTTTCTCCTTTAGGCAGTGAAGAAACACTTTTAGGGTCTTAGGAGCCCTCAGTTTATGGACATTTATGACTGGGGTTGAAGTGCCCAAAAATGTCTATAACACTTTCCTTCTATCCAGAAGTGTTACAGATACATTTGGGCACATCAACCCCAACTTAGAGATCAGTACCAATAGGGCTCATCAACCCCTAATTTAGTTGTTACATGCCCTAACAAAGTCAACCATCAGAATTCCTAGCTTCCCAAGAAGTTCCATGACCAAATTCATGTAGAAACTACCTCTAAGAAGATTAGCTTGGTAGGCCTTCATTAGGGTGCACTGCAATGCATACCATATGTTGATAGGGTGCTATGCAACGCACTTGGTCCCTCTTTGGCCTGTTATAAGTGAATTTGAGCAAATTTACATTGGGGTTTGAGAGGTTCCTTATCCATTGGATGCCTCTAGAAGTTGCTCAAGGCTATCTTCTCCTTTGAGCTCGTATTTGGATGACGAAGGGAGTTAAGGAACATCAATCCCTTATCCCTTCCTCCATGGATCTAAATTCTAGGTTTGGGAGGCAATTCATTATCACCATTTATGGCATAACTTCCTTCATTCATCTATGAAAAGACCACTCATCTAATTGATCAGGGGCTAGAAATTATTGAATTATAGGGAGATGCTATTAGTACAAGACTTGAGTTGATTTCAAGTATTGTATTGATGTCAAAATATCTTGCTTGTTATGAGGAGAGGATGGAATTGAATTGGAAGAGTGATGTTGAATCGAGAAATGGGTTGAACTCTTCCTTTTACTAATAAAGTGTTCAAACATTTTTCCATATGCTTGTGTTATTCATTTATGCTTTCACATGTGTATCATGTACTTGATTCCATGCTATGTTTAATCAATAGATCATTATCATATGCTTTGATCGGTTATTGTCTTCTGTGTGTAGGTACTCTTCAAGTGGATTAAGTATGGATAGGAGTGGCACAATTGATCAAGGGAGATAAGGAGTAAGTGAAAGCCACATCTAGGCTTCTTTGCCTCTTATTTAATTTGTTGATCATACGAAAAGTAGAGAAGTCATTAAACTATTGTTCTAGACTTAGCTACTAGTCTTGGGGTCTAAGCATTTACCCATAGACACTAAAAATTCAAAAAACAAATTGGCGACTCTACTGGGAAGTGATCATCCATCCTAGTAGCCTATCAGCGTCTTAAGACATTTCTACATATTGTACTTGTGGTCATTGATTGAATTTCAGTCTTATTTCATTGAAAATTGAGTTAAAGTTGTGCCAAATTGCCTTCAAAATTGCTTACTGTCACCAGTGCAGCCCAATGAAGGAAAAAGTGCACTGCAATGCAATTCCCACATAGTTCCAGTGTGCTTCAGTGCACTATCTCTCACTGCTGCCTATGCTGATCCATTGAGGGTCAGTTTCCCATCTAGGAGCTGAAGTTTTTGAGCCAATTTTCTCCTGTTTGAAAGATTTGTTGAACGTCAATGATGTCTTGTTTCATTTGTAGTGTTTATCTCCTTATATGACGCTACTTAGACTAGGAATGATAAATGTTTCTTATGTATTTACTTTTTCATTTTCAATCTGTAGTCGAAATTTAGTTTTTGACCAATTGATCTTTAGTGAAAGAAAGTGTGGTAAAATCATCTTTTCCTTCAAAAAATAAATTGTCGTCAAATATTAATTCATGAAAGATCGATTGATTGATGTGTGCAAATGATTAGTCTTTTTTTTTAAAGTGTCGTAATTCCTCATTTCTTTGAAAATGAAAGTGTCGTAAATTCTCCCTTTCCTTGAAAAGAAATTGTCGTAAAATTGTCATTTTTATGAAAAGAATTTATTGATTGATTGTGCATTAGTTTTCCTTTTTGTTCATTCACATTAAGGGAAATTGAAAAGAAATACATGTATGTTGCATTGAGAAAGTTTGTGCGTGTTGATAAGGAATAGTGTAGGGAATTTTCATTTAGATTGTGCTCTTTGCTCATTGATCAAAAGAAATCTGATTGCTCTATCCCTAAATAGAAATCTTTACAGACCTGATGGTGATGTTCTTCCACCAGGTTTGATTTCTAGAGAGGAGTAATTGGAAGAAGATTCCACACCTGGAACTCCATTTCACTTTGGAATTGGGCTTTATATTTACCCTAATACTCCTGATTTCTTTGGTTCATTTGATCGTGCTTCTTTTCAAGTACCCATTGAATCTTTAGGACAACTTTTGGGTTAGTTTACTATGGCTAAACAACCATCAAAATCCCAGACTATATCATCTGATGCAGTTGTAGCAGATTTGTCTATTGCTACCTCTTCGATGTTTTCTACCACACCTAAGTTTCACCTATATGGTGAATCGTCCATCTTGGTTGGTTACCAATCATTGGCTACAACCAACTCAGGGGTTGCTTCTACACTATGGTCATCAGCCATGTCCTCAACTAGAATTTTACCTAGTTCTTCTCTAATGGGAACTCAACCGTTTGATCATGCATATCAATATCAAGCTGGGCAGCTTGGTCAACCAAGACTTATGTATCCATTAAATGCTGGATTTCCAGCATATGGAGAGCAATATGCTTATTCACCATATCCTCATTACTCCAGGGGACTACCATATTGTAATATCCCACAGTATTTAGGTCAACCTGGAATTAGAGTTTGTCAATGACAACCAACAATGCTAGTTCAACCAAGTCTTGTGTATCCAACACAACCAATGAAAATTGTGTCAGCTATTCTTACCACACCTGTTGTTACTACTGTACCACAATCACAAGTTCAAACTGTTGTATCTCAACCTATTCAAACTGATCCTTCTACCTTGCAATCACAAGTTTCAAGTCAAGAAGTTCAAATTTCTCAAGTTTTTGTACAACAACCACATGTTTATGGAGTCCAGCAACAACCTCAGGTTAGTGTACCCTTATCTGGACTGACCCAGGCTTGCACTAGTATAGTTTATTCTCAACCTACCCAAACTTTCATTGCTCGATAGTAACAACCGTTGAATCCACAATAGTTATACCCCAATAAGAACATTTGATTCAACAATCGTGGCAGCCTCAATTTCAACAACCCCAATTCCAGTAGTACCAACCTCAGTTTGGACCTGTTTCATAGGCTCAACCTGGTTTTGGTCAATCTCAAGCTTAACAAGGTCAAGGTCAACAAGGATTTGCAGGTTATGGACAACCACATATTTCAGCTTGGTTATCAACAACCACCTTATATTGGTTTTGTTCAACAACCATACCAAGGTTACCAAATGCATATGCCATATGTCAGTATGCAAAGACCTATTGCCCAAGAAATTCCATCATATCCTAGGTATGCTCAACCTAACTTGAATCAATAGTTTCCATTTGTAGCAACTTTAGAATTACTAGATTTAAATCGACTCACTAATGACCCAATCTTATATGCACCTTGGTGGCTAGTAATTCCACATAAGTTACCTTCTGACATTCGAAGTTTAACATAAATCCTCGAGAAGACCCATCAAATCATGTTATGACCTTTCATTTGTGGTGTTCATCTAACTCCTTATATGACAATTCGGTCAGACTTCATCTTTTCCAAAGAACACTTACTGGTCCAGTTGCTAAATGGTACATTGAATTACCAAGAGATTCTTTCGACAACTTCACCAGTCTAGCCACTAATTTTTTGACCAACTTCGAGTTACCTATGAGATACAATATTGGAACCAAACTCCTAACCAACTTTAAACAGGCTACTACTACCCATACATCAGATCATATTCATGAGTGGTAGTGTCATCGTCAAATGCTTAACACATATGTTCCCAATCAGCTTTTAGCCGAGTAGTTCATAAAATCCTTATTGCCATCAATCATCGAGGATGTGGCAAAAGGTGGAGTCATCATAGAAGAGAAAGTCATTGCTTGTGCCCAATACTTGGATTTAGTTTACACACAATCCGACACGCTTTATGATAAAATTCTAATTGCACCTCGACTAGCTTTCACTGCTCCATCTCCTCCACAATCGAGTAAGGAATCTCATTGCCGACGACTGTGTGGTCGGTTCTTCAAACACATAATCAGCAGGAAGACCATTTGGTCAAACTCTTTTTGTTTCCAATCAAACTACCAATGCATCAGAGAAAATCTTGCCTCTGAGATTAATGTCGTGTCATCTGACAAAGGAAAAAATCCAAAGCAACTAGTAGGAAAGAAAAAGGGGAAGAACAAAAGAAATAAGAAAATTCCCCTCTAGAGAAATCATCTGATTCCTCTACCGTGGCAAGGAAACCTTGTTATTCCTAAGAAATTCATTTTCATTAAAGCGAAGGTTGAAAAATTTTTGCGTGTTGGCTTCATTTTCCCTATACCTCTTACCAACAGGGTGTCTAACATTGTTCTAGTTATGAAAAAACAATGGAGAATTCGAGTGTGCATCGATTATAGGGATGTAAATAAAGCAGGGCCAAAATAAAATTATCCTACACCCTTTATTGATCAGATTATTGATGAGTTTGATGGATGTGAAATCTTTACATTCATGGATGGATTTTCTGGCCACAATCAAATCAATATCCGCACACAGGACCAATCTAAAGTAGCCTTTATTTGTCCTTGGGGCACATTCGCCTATCGAAAATTATTTTTTTGTTTGAAGAATGCAAGGGCTACATTTTAGATGGCAATGAATTATTCCTTCCATGACATCAAGCACATTGTTCAACCTTATCTTGATGATCTACCAGCTCATTCATGAAATTGGTCTGATCACCTGCAACATTTGGGAGAAATATTTTTATGGTGTCAAAACTACAAGATAAGACTCAATCCACACAAATGTGTGTTTTGTGTTTGCTTTGGTCGATTGCTTGGATTTGTAGTCTCAAAATATGGAATTCGACTCGATCTAATAAAGTTTCAAGCAATCCTTGACTTTCCTCCACCTTCAAACTTGTTACAGTTACAGAGATTTAAGGGGAAGGCAAACTTTCTGAGGAAGTTCATTCCAAATTATGCTAAGTTTGCTAAAGGTTTTACACGTCTATTGAAGAAAGAGATACCATTCCATTGGGATTAAGTTGTGCAAGCTTCATTTGATACAGGTAGTAAGTATTCTTATGTCTAAAAGTTAGCTTCGGCAGCCATTCAATATGTACAAATATTTCGTCATTACATTATCCTCCGTAAAATTAAAATTATATCGGATTGCAACCTTATGACATACATTTTGTCATGTTAATTGCTGGGGGGGAAATATTTAAAATGGATAGTAATTTTGCATGAGTTTGATTTAAAATTCATCAAGTCTAAATTAAAGAAATCTCTTGTTGTCACCAAGTTACTTTGTGATCTTCCCTCATCCTCCAATGATTTAACATCAGAAGCATCAATCTTGGATGAGTCTCTATTTCTTATCTCATTAAGTAATCCATGGTGTGGAGATATACTAGTCTATCTCCAGAGCCTAATACCTCTCACTCAGAGCAATGACGTACTCGATACCAAGCCAAAGATTATCTGATCATTGGTGATAGCATTTACCATCGTGGTGTCGATACAATTTTATGTAGGTGCCTCACTCATGAGGAAGCTGAAAATGCTTTGAATGAATGTCATTCAGGTGCTTGTGGGGGGCACTTATCTGGTTATGCTACCACATAGAGAATTCTATGTGCCGGTTACTTCTAGCCAACTATATTCAAATATTGCATTATTACTGTCAGAAGTTGCCATGCTTGCCAGATATTTGACCGAAAAAATAGATTACCACATGCACCACTGCAACCAGTCGTTGGTGTTTGCCCATTCACGTTGACTTTATGACATGTAACCCCACCTCGGCTGGGGGGCATGGGTATATTATAGTCATCGTTGACTATTTTACCAAATGGGCCAAGGCAATGCCAACATTGAACAACAGTGGCGAAATGGCTGCTTTATTTTTCTTCAACCATGTGGTTGCCAGGTTTGGTGTACCACAAGCCATAGTTACAAATAATGGATCGCATTTTCGTAATCACATGATGATTGAATTGACCACCAAGCTAGGACTATCATATGATAATTCTACTCCATACTACCCAAAATCTAATCGACAAGTTGAGGCTATCAACAAAGTCCTTAAGTGCATGTTGCAAAGAATGATTGGAGTTCATACAAGAAATTGGCATTTAATCCTGTACTCGGCTCTGTGATCATACCAAACCTTGGTGAGAAATGCGACTGGATTTACACCCTTTCAATTGGTGTATGGTTTGGAAGCATTCTTACCAATCCAATGTGAAATCTTATCTCTCAAACTTGCGATTGACCTACTACTCGACACATCTAAAGAAGAAGCGCATTTCTTGCAGTGAATCTATCTGGATGAAACTCTTTGTCATGTTGCATTGGCTAACGAAGTGCACAAGAAATGTATTAAGGTGCAATATGATAAAAATGACAAGCCTCATGTCTTCTCAGAAGGTGACCTGGTCTTGCTTTACGATCAAGAATCTGATAAACTTGGTGCAGGAAAGTTTGAACCACTTTGGATGGGCCCTTATATTGTTAAGTATGTTTTGATGAAAGGTGCCTACGAGTTAGTGGACTGTGATGGGATTCCATTGTCGCAGCGTCGAAATGGGTTGTACATTAAACATTACTATGCTTACTTAAGTGTAGTAAAACTCACTGTATATATGCTTTGATTGCATGTGTGTGTTTATGTTTCTTTTAGAGTTCTTATTTGGTTAAGTAATCCATTTTTCATTTGTTGCTGATGTCAAACTTTTTGGAACCATATATTGGTTACACTGATGGGGCTATTCGTAGTACGCAGAATTTATCCTCTGTAGCATGGGGCATTTTCACTCCAAGTGACGAGTTAGTGAGTTTCACAGGAATATGTATTGGATGAACGAAAAACAATATCGCTAAGTATAGCGTGTTGATTGAACTAATCTCTTATGCCATTTCACTTGGCATACGCTGAATCATCATTAGGCTAGACTCACAACTCGTTGTACTACAACTTACTGGCATTTATACTATTTGAAACCTAGCAATTCATCGCATGTTCCTTAGAGTTCGTATTTGGAAAGGTATATTGAGTTTGTTCAATATCATCATATTTCTAGAAGTCTAAACACATTAACTGATTCTCTAGCAAATTATGTGTTAAATAGACATTTACGACATATGTAAAGTAAATATTTTCAATTCACATCATCAGTTGAATAGGATTGCATCACATAACCATAATAAAACTCTGAAAGTAAAATAAATAGTTGTTTTAAAAGTTTTTACAAATAGTTTGTGTCCAAGACAAAAATTGTCATCTGACCAAAAAACTCAAAATTTATGCAAACAACACCTAAGTAGACTAGTGTTGCTCATGAAAATAGGTCACAGCCTATGTTATCATACGTAAAACTCTCATCCAATGACTTGGCACAACGATGGTGTGGTGCTGCAGTCACATAGGAAACTCCTCGATCCGAACATCCAAAATCCCTAGGGTCAAACCCTCTATGTGATCCTATAGCTCAGCCAATGTTTTCGCTAAATCTAAGTCTCGAAGAACTTCTCTCCCAATAGGTCTCTATGTTGGCCCACCTACCTCTCGTTGGTGTTCCACAGGTCGAATAGGTCCAAAATATACGTACGTTAAAAAAAAAAAAATTAGTATTGGAAATAATAAAAAAAAAAAAACGTAGAAACTTTAAAATCAAAAACACTTTGGTCAAATAGTTTACCTATAGCACTCCACTGTGCTCCAACTGGTAACATTAAATCTGGATCACCACAGAAATCTGTTCCTGAATATGGATATTCTAGGACAGCCATATCCTGTCGATCCAACTCAAAGAATATAGGGGTAAATGAGATCAATAACTGACCGGCAATAAGATCTACCCATCTCTGCATCTGTGGATCTCTAGGTCCAAATACACCCAATGAAATGAGTTGTGGCTGCAAAAATGGTATTCTCTCCAAGGAAAAAGAAATCAGGATCAGCCCATAGCCAAAATTTTTTGTCTTTCCATTCTTCTCCTTTGTTAGTTGTTCTTTCATGGATGAAAGAACTGCCTCACACCAGTTGAACACTTTTGGCTCTAAACACTCTAAAGCATATTGCATGTATGATTTGTTTGCCAAATGTAGTGTCACACTGCTAGCCAGCTTGTCAAAGCTGAAGAGGATCGTCCTCAATGGTAAATCACTACCATCCTTGATTCTAATCGTTCTGTCTCTGCTAGGTTGAGCTCCTTCCCGGCAAAACTGTCGTATATAGCCTCTCACTGATTCACCTCCTCCAGCAAATCTTAATAGTGAGATGGGGCACCCTGCCTCGACATTCTAGTGAGAAAGTAAATGTCTTCGATGGTAAATGCGATAATTTTCTCCCTAATGTGAAAGGCCTGATCAATAGGATTCCAATAACGAATAAGGAACTCTAAAAGCACAATCTACTGTCGCATGCTAGATATTCAGAAATACTTGAGTAACCCACAATTTCTTAGGGCCTCAACTGCACCCTGATTATTTAGGGCAATCATATATTGTTCTTCATGCTCTCATTCTCTCCATATAATCACCATTTTCATCTGATGAATGTTTGCAATGTAACCATTAGACAAATTAGGATACATTTTTTGCAAAAAACAATGGAAAATTTGTGAGAAAATAGTTGTGTAAACTTGGGTTTTACGCTCGGCGCACCTCTCCCTTAGAGACAGTGCACTGCAATGCATACAGCCTTCTGGATGTGTGCAATGCAGTGCACCTTTCGATATTAGAGGGGTGTGCTGATTCCAGAGTTCAAAATTGAAACCCTAGGGGCCTAAAAACTCAAATTTTTTTCCTAAACTGAAAATAAATGGAATGAAATGAAAGACAATAGAGATAGCAGCTACCTAGTTCAGATGGCACAAGGAATACTCCACTGAATCCTCCGCATTCAGCTAGTGAGCTTCTAGGTAAAAACTGCTCCAGAACACCAAAATCAAAGGGTAAAAGTGAAATGGTAAAAATGGATGGTAAAACTTGTTTTTATGTTTATTTCTTGCACACTAATCGAGTAAACATTAGTTTTATTCAATTTTATCCATGGAAAATGTATTTTTAATCTAATTTGATGGTGTTTTGAGCAATTTTAACAACTAAAACGTAGAATTTTTACGTCCTCATATGTAAATTGAACATCTTTGACCACAAAGCAAACTTTTATCTCTTTTGCGAGCATTGTTAAAAATGAAAAAGGAACACCCATGGAGTCCTCTTTAAGATATTTTCAGACTCTCTAAATATGAAAAGACTGTCCAGCGCTTGTCTATTCTGGCTCGTTAAACGATTGGAAATGATATCTCTCCTATATTATTTTATGATTTTTTGGACATGAGAGATTATTTTACAAAAAAGAACTTGCAGAGTTTTCTTTTCATCCCTTTTCAAACACCCTAAACATGAAATGGACCGAGTTATCTTTGTCGTTAAACTCGTTAAAAACATCAAATGGCGACAAACTTGTCCATCTAGACAAGACCAAGTTTCACCTTCGCTAGACTCGTTAAAGCATCAAATAGCGATGGATTCACCCAAGGGGTGAAATTATACAACAAGCATATGTTATCCTCCTCAATCTTGACAAAAATAAAGAGGTACTGGTTAGCAATGACTGGGGAAAATTGGAAAGAGAGGAAAACACTTTATGGTAGCAAGTCACTCTTAAACATGACACTTTCACCTCATCACCGTGACTATGTGGGTTGGGTCATTCAGCTTGACGGTTATCATAGTGTTGGTATATCATACCATCCATTACATTGTTTTGGGTCAATGCCACCAATTCATCTTAGTGTCACCAACATGTGCAAGAGAAGTTATTCAGTTCAAACTTCAGCCTTTGCAATACTATGAACCTTCATTTTCATGATCGCCATTCTTGAACCTTGTGTCATCGGTCAATTTTTCATCTCCAAAATCATTTACCTCATTTCATGTCGTTGATGTTGGATACATCAAGGCCCTCCTGCGATGAGTCACTTCTTGTCGACATCAACACATCATCCAAGAAGTTGACTTAGAAACACCCCTTCAGTACCTTGAGGCTTAAATACATCAATGGCAGGTTTCTTGCTTCCAGCGATAGGTTGACATCATTAGCCTTCAACTGAAAGACTTTGTATGGTGTTTGACATCAAATTATTTATTCACACAATGAGAAGTGTAGTATAGTACCTTGAGGCTCATTATCATTATCGGTGATTCCTCTCGTGTTTGTTTACATCTTACATCATTAGCTGGTAATTAGATAATGTTTTCCCATGTTTGACTTTAGAACATCTATTCACATGGTTAGACTTGTACTTGAGAAAAATATTGAACAATATTGAAGACCCCAGATCTAGTTTCATCCATCTGAGCTACGATATTTAAAGAGTACTAAATCAAATGTACAATGTCCTTACATTCATGGTCATCCATTCATGGGTCTATATTTGTAGATGACTATATTTGTACTTGTAATGAAATTTTATAAGTTGAGCATGGGTATGCCTTTCCTTAGTGAGTTCATGCAAAAAAATCAAATTATCATTGATATATGATTTGTAATTGATGCAGGTCGCCTTCCACTTTGAAACCTCCTCTCCACATGCTAAAGCATTTCACTCAACATACATATTTACAACTTCATGCTTTAGGGGGAAACTGTTACTGATCCATTTGGGCACATCAACCCCAACTTATAGATCAGTACTATTAAGGTTCATCAACCCCTAATTCAATTGTTACATGCCCTAAAGAAGTCAACCATCAGAATTCCTAGCTTGTCAAGAATTTCCATGACCAAAATCATCCAAAAATTTCCTTAAGAAGATCAGCACAGGTAGGCCTTCATTAGGGTGTGCTGCAATTCATACCATACACTGATAGGGTGCTATGCAACACACTTGGTCCCTCGTTGGCCTGTGCTCAGCGAATTTGAGTGAATTTATATTGGGGTTAGAAAGCTTCCTTATCCATTGGATGCCTCTAGAAGTTTCTCAAGGCTATCTACTCCTTTGAGCTCATATTTGGATGAGGAAGGGAGTTAAGGAACATCAATCCCTTATCCCCTCCTCCATGGAATTAAATTTTACGTTTGGGATGGCATTCATTATCACCATTTATGGCATAACTTCCTTTATTCACCTATAAAAAGACCACTCATCTAAGTGATTAGGGGTTGGAAATTATTGAATTATAGGGAGATGCTATTGGTATGAGACTTTGGTTGATTTCAAGTATTGTAATGATGTCAAAAAGTCTTACTTGTTATGAGGACGGGATGGGATTGAATTGGAGGAGTGATGCTGAATCGAGCAATGGGTTGTAACTATTCCTTTTACTAATAAAGTGTTAACTTTTTTTTCCATATGCTTGTGTTATTCATTTATGATTTCATATGTGAATCATGTACTTGACTCGATGCTATATTTAATCAATAGATCATTATCATATGCTTTGATCAGTTGTTGTCCTCTGTGTGCAAGTAATCTTCAAGAAGATTAAGTATGAAGAGGAGCGAAAGAATTGATCAAGGGAGATAAGGAGTAAGCAAAAGCCACAGGTGCGCTTATTTGCCTCTTATTTAATCTATTGATCATAGGAAAAGTAAATAACTCTTTAAATTGTTGTTCTAGACTTAGCTACTAGTCTAGGGGTTCAAGCGTTTATCCGTAGACACTAAAACTTCCCAAAACAAGTAGTTTAAGTCCTGCTGAAAGAGCTAAGTTAATGCTATGGTTCTCTAGGTTGATTATCATTTGAATTGGTTGATTAAGATTGAATTATGGTTTTTCTTGAGATTGAGTCATGATCCTTAGATGAATTATTTCCTTTAAGGTTACAAGCTTGAGATTTATGATTGCATCCGTTTACTCTTGTATTGAATTTAATAACTTATTTTAAAGCATTACTCTTTGGATTTATATTTTTCACATATTGTGTACACTCTTGGAATAAAAAGACTTACCCAAGTTGATAATTAATGTGAGTCAATTAGGAGTTTTAAAAGACACCTTTTAGCACCCAACACTTGTAAACCGGGATAGAAGGAAGATTCTTAGGAAATTATGCAAAGGGGAATTTTTCTTCTCATGAAGAAGGACATACTCGAAGATTCTTCATGATGGGAAAGCATGTTGGCTAGACTTTAGAGGTCATCTAGGATCGTAGATGGGGAGTATAGGGATAGTGACAAAATTTTGTTTAACACTTATTTTTTTCATCTTTGCTTTAGAATATAGTGCAAGTTCATGTTTACCACCAACATCTGAAGCTTCTGAATTTTCCCTTTTCTCCTTCGCTAAAAGTGATGATACCATTCCTTCTAATGATTGAGAGGACATTTGACTTAATGTAAATACGATGTTGCTAGACTTGGGAGATAGGTTGTTTAATAAAATTTCCTTAGCATCATCTCTATCTACCTTGGCGCCAATTTCAACTATTTTCCTAAACATATTAGAGAGAGGCGTCACATCATGCATCATGAGACTAAAGAGCTATAGGTTTAAAGAGAATTTTGTGTTCATAGCCTTTTCTCCAAATATTTTACTCAGGTGCTCCCAAATTTCATTAGATGATTTTTCCAAATCAATCAATTGCATTTGAGTATATGAAAGACTTAATCCAATTATAGCCTTAGCCTTTTCTTCTTTCCTTTCCCATTCAACTAAGAGCTTAGGATCAATTGGAGCTTTTTCAGTTCCTTTAACTATACTCCATAAACCCCTATTCCTAAGACACATTTGAACTTTAACATTCCATTTGTGAATGTTGATTCCATTAAATTTCTCTAAAGTTTATGCCTCTAAATTTCTCTAAAGTCTGTTTGTTTTGTGTTTTTGTATATGGCCTAGTTTTCAATCCATTGTTGCCAATTTTGATCCAAAGAGAGAAGAATGTCTTCCCCACTCTCATTCATCTAGCAAAGTAGGAGGAACTTAATTTGACATACACATATATATCCATAGGGTACATTTATTGATTATATCTCACTCAAGTATGCCCTACCTATATCATATATATAAACACAGAAAATTTTTGGGGCTAATATTCCCAGGTGGGCTAATTTTCCATGATTTTTCCAAAAAATGATTCACCAATTTCCATTTCTTCTAAAAATGATTCACCCACATATTATAATATAAACTCATTTTACCTTAAACATCGTAAACATTATATTCATAATATATATACAATCATCATAAATTTGAAATTTTTTACAAATATATCAATAAACATTTTATAGTTTGCATAATAGGGACTAGTGAGATTCACCAATGTTTTTGAACTTCAAGATAATTTTCCTTCCTTAAAATTTTCCATGCCATAAGCTGCATGTATTGACTATATATCCCTAGAGTATTCCCTACATCTAGAACCCAATAAGTTACCTTTACTAACACTCCCCTTGGACTCGTTATGTAGTAAGTTCTCTAAACAAAATTGTGGAGCTTCCAACCCTTAATTGGGTTTGAGTGGTCCCTCGTTCTTGTTAGTGTTTTTCCCCTTGGTGCACTTGGTCTCTTGAACACAAAATTATGTCCTCCCTAAAATTGGTTTTGGCCCAAATACACATTGAGCACCACAAGAAGCCAAAATCATATTACCTAAGGAAAAATTCTATTTTTGAAAATAATAACTATTAAGGATGGTCTTTTTTGCCAGAGAAGACCTCACATGCTTATCCCTAAACAAAGAGCTAATGACTTCTCAAGAGTGAGAAGACCATGTATCAAAATTGAGCATGTCTCCCTCACCCTTTGAGCCCGTCTCACTCACCCTACTTGAGAAACAACACTAAAAATTGAAATAATAACAATTATAAAAAATTCCAAGAGGAGAATTATATCAATGTGCCCAACCTATGTATAAAGCCATCTATGGTCATAAATCCTAGTTGATGAAATATGTAAGAAGAAATTGGTATCGACTAGGATAGATGACTTGGGGGAGAAGGGCAACAACACCAATAACTCTTTTTTTACTCCCTAATCTTTTAGGGATTTCTCAATTTATATAAAGGAATATAAGAGTAACCCTTTTAGTAATTACAAATAAATAAACTGATTGCACAACTCGATAATAAATTGGAAGTTGTTGACTTGGCGGATCTGAGGAGGCTCCTTCCAATATCGACCGTAAGGCATGACTATGGGCTCTATAACATACATTAGGTGGTATAGAATGATTTCACTTTATCAAAAACTGAGCCATAACCTCACCCCATGAGAACCATGTTGTTAGGCCAAGAGTAACTCCACTTTGAATTCATTTACACTAAGGGAGAATATGAATATATCCAAGGAGGAGGAGACTATTGGTTTTCATCTCCCAATGTCTCTTCATCTTCCAACCTCCTTTTATTTTCACTATTTACAATATTTACATAAGTTTATCTAATCCGAAATATTAGGTGTTAAAATGCCCCCCACCCCCTTAATTCGAAGGGATGTTGGTGAGTCCATTGAGCATCATTCTATATATTTCAAACTTTTCCCTTCCAAGCGTTTTCATGGTAAAGTTGTATGTAATCTACTCATTTTTGGAACAATGTCATAGGTGGATTGTTTTGGCCTCAACTTGATATTGAATCAAATGGTATTTTGTACTGATGTGCTTTGTTCTATCGTGGAAATTTTGGTTCGTTGAAAGAGGAGTTGACTGAACTTATTTCTGCTACAAATCTTCCAAAATTTCCTTAAGCCACACATTTTCCTTCGTTTCTTCAATTTTTGCCACATATTCTGCCTTAGTTATGGAATCTTCCAGAACTAATTGTTTCCATGACCTCGAGGATACAACTCCTCATCCAAGACTCATAACATAACCTGAAGTAGATACCCTAGTGTCTTTATCTCCATCAAAATCTAAATCAGAGTATTTAATCAAGCTGAAGTCACCCACCTATGTATACTTGAGTCCAAAGTCTTGAGTTCCCTTCAAGTACTTTAGAACTCCTTTTGGAGCAAACCAATGAACCTCACAAGGATTTTGCATAAATCTAGAGAGGATTCCTATAACAAATGAAATGTCTAGTCTAGTAGTAGTTAGGTAGTTGAGACTTCATTCATACTTTGTTGCATCCTCAAATTATTTTCCTTCAGTGGATGTGAGATTTAAGTTTTGTTCCATTGGAGTAGCCAAAGGATTGCATACAACCATGCCAAACTTATTCAACATATCTCCAATGTACTTCTGGAAGAGGAACATAAAATTAGATCTTGGGCTACTTCAATACCAAGATAATAGTGAACATATCCCAAATTTGTCATCTCAAAACCTTTCCTTTGTTCCTTCTTTATGGATGCAATGCAACTCTGATTGTTTCCTGTCATTAGAAGATCATCTACATACACCACAAGATATAAAACTGTTTTTCCAACTTTCCTGAAAAACAAAGTTGCATAATGAATATCACAATGTTTGAAATTGAGTTTTAGAAGATGATCAGTCAATTTCTCGTACTAGGCTCACAGTGCATGTTTGAGACCATACAAGGATTTTACAAGCTTGCATAATTTATGTTCCTAACCCTTAAAAACAAATACTTTTGTTTGGGAAATAAAAACATTATCTTTTAGGTTTCCATTCCAGAAAGAAATTTTTACATCCATTTGATGGAATTTCCAACCATTATAAGCTTCCAAGGCAAAGAGTGTCCAGATGGTAGCCCATTGTTGGTTGGGGCTGGAGGGGGGGGGGGGGGGGGGGGGGGGGGGTGTGTGGGTGTGGGGGTGGGGGGTGGGCGGGGGAATTATCCTCATAGTTGACCCCTTGCTTTTGTGAAAAACCTTTTCCACAAGCTTAGATTTGTGCTTGTAAAGTGATCCATATGATTTATACTTATTCTTGAAGACCCACTTGTAACCTATTGGTTTGGTTCCCAATGGAGAATCAACCAGCTTCCAAGTTCCATTCTTTATCAAAGAATCATAATCTTTCTACATCGCTTCTTTCCATTCATCATGAGAAGTGGTTTTCTTGAAGGAATTTGATCCAAAATATATAGATAAATTAGTTCAAAATCATAGGAAACATCCATATCAACAGGTGAATCAAAATCGTCTACATCACCTACATTCTATCTGGTTGAGTTTCTTGTTCCTTTCTTTGCAACCCAATCAAAATTAACACTTTGAAGTGTCTTTGTTAGCCATTTTGGAGGAACTCTCTGATATGGACCAGGCTACTCAGTTGACTGAGATGGATCTGAATCAAGATTTAGCCTCCCAATTCTGTCAATCAAATCGCTTAGAGTGTCATCAATGCTTGGAGCTTCATGCGGGGAGAGAGTGCTTTAGAAGAAGATTCCACAGATTGATCTAAGATAGGGATCACCCCTTTAGGATGTGGAATCTCATTATGAAACTCTTGAAAATAATTTTCATGTCCAAATCTATCCAAACGATCAAGTTGTTGCTAAATGTTGTCAGTTTTGGAAGATTCCATAAATATCACCTCTAGTTATTATAAATCTTTTATTCACTTCATCATAGAGATGGTATACTTTCGAGGTATTTTAGTACACCATGTAGATACATTTATGACTACTTGTACTAATTGTTTTCTCTATTCCTTGGGTATCAAGGCATAATAGGTGGAACCAAAAACCCTCAGATGCCTCACCAAAGGAATGTGGCCATACCACATTTCATGGGGAGTCTTACTTTTTATAGCATTAAATGGATACATATTCTTTATACACACAACATATAGAACTGCATTATCCCAAAACGTAACTTAACATTCTTGAAAAACATCATTGAACTTGCCATATTTAAGATTGTCCTTTTCGTTCTTTTAGCTATGTCATTATGTTGGGGATTATAAGTCACGGTTGTTTGATGTTTGATCCCATGTTGGCAGCGATAGTTTTCAAATTAATTTGTGGTATATTCTTTTCCCTTATCATTAAAAATAGATCCAATATGAAATTGTGCATCATTTTCAATCCATGCATGAAAGTTTTTAAATGTTTCAAAAGCTTCAGTTTTGTTCTTCAATAAACAAACCCAACACATTATAGTGTAGTCCTCAATTAATGTCATCATATATTTATTACCATTTACATAAGGAATAGGCATTGGGCCACATGAATAAGAATGAATGAGTTCAAGTTTTTGATGTGCTCTGGAGTGAGAATCATGAAAGGAGTGTTTGTTGTTCTTTCCTAATATACAAGCATCACATTGCATAAGTTTCCTAGGAATAGTAGGCAAACCAGTAGCTCCATTTTTTTCAAAAAATGAAGGATTTATTAATTCAAGTTTCCAAATCTAGCATGACACAAAATACTTGATGGAAATGTACCTTCGTCATATTTAGAACTATATGAAATTTTTTTTCCATGAGCAGAGGTTCCTTGCAGCTTTGGAAGTATTTCTTCTTCTATCCCAGTCATGACAAGTGAGTGATCTGATGCTTTGTTGACCTCAAAGTTGCCATCAAATATGTGAATGGAGTGCCCTTTCTAGTGGATATGGACCAAAGACAACAAGTTTCCCCTAAGCTCTAGGAGGTATAAAACACCATGTAGTTTCAGCTTGATGGTGCCAAGCTCAATGGCTTGAGTATTGAGTGGTCTACAAAGTATATTGTTACATCAACATTTTCATTGAATTCTTCAAATAAATCTCTTCTGAAATTCATGTGGGAAGTTGCTCCTGAATCAAGCAACTAAGCATATTTCCATGAAGCATGTGAAATATTGAATAATTCTTCAATTACTCCAAGGTTGGAATGTGCCACAACATAATGAGGGGATTCAAGTGCTTTTCCTTTCCCTTTGTCAAATGTTTTACATTTTCTTTTAGTTTTTTCCTACTCAATTCGATCTCAATGCAACTTACATGTGGAAGCATCATGTCCATCTCTATTACATCGTATGGAATGAAGATTAGAGCTTTCTCCTTGGACATGTCTACCCGCCCCTGTCTCTAAAATTATTTCTTCCTCTTCCTCTTCCTTTTCCTCTTCAACCACCTCTTCCTCTAGAAGAAGCTTCTGCATGATTCTTCTCTTTTTTTGCTAGGCACACAACTTCTTTAGAAGACTAAGGAGTTGTCTTCTTTCCAAAACCATTTTCTCTTTCAGCAAACTTCTTCTAAAGGGAATCAAAGGAAATCTCCTTAAGTTTTCCACTTGCATGCATTGACTCAAGATAATGTGAATAGGTGGGATATAGTCCCTTAATATAAGCTATGAGAGGAATATATATTTCTACACCAATGGCTCTTATGTTATGCATAATGGATCTCACTTCTAATGCTAAGGAAAGAGGATCATCAGTTCTAAACTCAAGATTGAACAACTTGATCATGAACTTAACAACTTCAAGTTTAGAGTGTGAGTCATACAATTCCTTCAAATTCTCTAAGGCTTCAAAGGCATTTTAAAATGTATAAATACGTCAAACCATCTCTTCATTTAATGACGCTGAAATCAAAGCATAGGCCTTGTTGTTCTTGTTTTCCCAAATGGAAAGCTCCTTATCTGAATTAGGCTATTCAGGGGCATTGTCTCCTTCTCCTACTGTTGTGGCCACAACAACCACCCTATTAAAATTTTCCTTGGTAGTAATTTTGAATGGGTCCCCTAGAAGTTGATCTTGCACACCTCCGAATGATCTATTTTATCCTAGGGATTTTAACTCTTTACCAAGTCAAATCTTCAATTTTTAAATGGTTAAGGCCCCCTTAATAAATCCCTGCCACATGATTCATATATAACCCTCTCTAAGCCCTTCATTCATATCCTTATCGGGAATTTTTCGACCCATGAAACCTTCTATCGCCTCATTATTTCCATCATAACTCTTTACAACAAAAATACTTCACAAAACATGCACAAATCATCCTTCTTTTCCTATCAGAATCAACAATAAGGCATGATGTTCACCATTATACTCCGGACCTCGCAGCATTATTAGCCATATTTTATATATATTGAGTCTGGAACCATATCTCATATCACAATCGATGGGCTCCGAGGATTTTATATAAGGCACATGGTTATCTTCCAAATCCAATGGCATTATTAACCATATTTCATATATATCGAGTCTGGAACCATATTGCAATCAGTGGGCATCAAAGCCAAGCCATAAGGCCGATGCGATATAGCAGACCTGACAGGACTATCGACTACAATACATACATTATTGGGTCCACTTCCCGAATCGCTTATCGTAATCAGTGGAACCGAGGGGTTACATATATGGTGCACTATGATATACCGAACCTGCCGATAACTATGAATTCGGGTAGTATATTATTTCAAGTCCGGCGTTGTGGTCGGATGTGGTTTTCCCATGTATTCCCTTGTATTTTCGATAAAATTTGCTAGACCCAGTTTTCAAAGGAGAGTGTTATACGATGGACCTGAAAGGATTATTAACCCGGCTCATATGTATTTTGGGTCGGCCTCCCCAATCTCTTATCGCAATCGGCAGAGTTCATTGTTTATACACAATGTAATTTGTGATATGGCTAACCAGTAGATAATTATAGGCTCGGGTATATAAGATTTGAAGTCCGGCTATACAGCCCAGCCACATGTTTTCCATGTTTTCCTGTGTATTCAATAAAATTTTGTGGTCGCAGTTTTTAATGGGGAATCCTATATGGTGGACCCGATAGGGTATAGGTTCCCACATAGAATATTTCATGTCCAGATTTCGGATCCAGTTATGTTTTATGCAATGATTTTCAATGTAAATTCGATTTACACTTGCAGGACTCAATCAGTGCATGAATTAAAAAAAAACAAGGGGTGATTCTTTCACACTTGTTCCTTTTGATTTTATAAACATTTAATGAAGTCAATATCTATTTTTTTTAAGCATTTTTATCATATTTGCATAATCATAGCTCATATTAATTATTTCTGCAGGAAAATTCGAGTAGACCCGGTAACGGATAAATGTAAGTTATATCAAGATGACACCTTTGCACCACCAGTGTCAATATTAATAAACACACTCTGCAAAAGGGAATAGGGACCACCATAGTGCATAATGGAGGCACTCTCTGAGTTCAGTAGAAGCATTCATAATGGCGGTAGTCCATCAAGACTTTATCACTTCAAAACACACCTTCAATCATGCTAGATGTGGGATGATAGGTACAGTGCTTTCGATTTCCTTTAGGAAATAATAGGGGATAATGTCTGCTTTATACACGTGCAAAGAGATGACATGCAGTTGTTCTCTTTCAATCAACATCTATTCATTCCCCAGGAAACGAAGCACTCCAGCAGATATATCTTTTACGTGTCAGCGGTCAAAATGACTATGGTACGTCGACACATTCTGATTTGTATATTGAAAAGAAAAGGGAATTGAAGAGATCAGGGGCAAACGAATGGTCATGGCCTAAGGCATAAGAATTAACTCTATATAGGAGAGTGGGGAATTTTTCTTTAAGGAGAACAACTTTGATTTATTGTGAATAAAGAAGTCTGTTTGGTTCAAGAAGGAGCCTCTTGTTTCAAATTTATTTTCCTTTTCTCTCATATGTTTAGAATCAGTGTGTTGTTGCTGGCATAAAGATAAATATGATTTGCTTTGTGCGTATTGATAACAAGCAATTCATGGTTATTCCTAGTTATTTGAATATAATTCAATAGCATTGTTAATTCAAGAAAGGTTCTTGATTTGAAACTTTGTTGGACATCAATTGCAAGTGTTATTTGTAGGGAAAGGAATGTATATTCTTGTATAAGTAATTGGATTGCAATTAGGATTTAATATAGCCTTGTTCTTATTGAACCATTAATTGATTCACTTAGAATTGGAATCTATAAATTATGTTTAACCTCTCTTTTTTATGCTCTTGCAGGATAGATTCGGATAGTTAGGACTAGCTTAAGTAGTGAGAAGTAGTGTAGATAGGATTTGATAGATATAGGTTAGTTGTTTCTTTTGTTGATTCAATTGAAGTCTTCCTCAAGGAAGCAATCTTTCAACGCTTTTAACAGTTGACGAGATCATTTAAAACGCGTTGGAACTAGCCACTCCAAATGAAAGTAGGTCTAATCGGGGCCTACGATCGAGTTAGTTCCCCTTGTTGGTAGAGAAAAAATTCACCATGTCAACAAACCGGCGCTAGAAGGAGGGCCTAAACCACCATCCATAGTTTTTTATGATTTCATCTGTAAATGTCATGGATTCGAAAAGATTAATGCATGGATCGTAAAGGTCGAAAAGATACCTCCTCTCATTTGGAAGAACCTCATTTTGAAGAAGAGACACTGTGGGAGTATCCTGTCACTTAGGAACAACCAGTCAGAGTACTTACTCAGTCTTATGCTCGTTCCCTCTCTCAGCTTCCCATCTTTCACTCTTTACCTCTGACAACTAAAAGAAAGCCATGGCTCTATTCCATAAACAAAGAGACCTCTACAACCATGTCTCTTAAATATATTGTGCTAGAGTCCTTGCAAAGTATTGACACTCCTTGGGAAGGAATTCCGAAGAATCCACTCTCTGAAGGTAATCCCCGGCTCGATTTGGAAATCCTAATAAAGAACACCTCGAAGACACCTTCAACCAAAACCTCCTTATCCATAATATGACTAACATTCCTCTTCCAGGTGGGAATGAGCTTCAACTGGGTGGGAGCCAACTCCCACCTCCTCCGGGAGCACTCCCTCCCTGGCTCACTCAAGATGTCGTTGAGGTACCTAGGAAGTAGCATCCCTTACCCAAGAATGTAGAAAGAGTACTACCTAGATTCGACCCTGAGAAGGGAGACACCGCTTATAACTATATTCACTCTTTCTTCCTAGCCATGCACATGTTGGGGGTACTCAATGAAGATATAGTATGTCACCTATTCCCTTTTACCCTGATTGTTGTAGCTTCCACATGGTACTTTAGCTTGAGAAAAGGATCGATCACCTCATCGGTTACCTTTCAACAGGCATTTTTAGACAAGTATGATGATGAAAAAACACCTGCGGCCTTAGTTTTAGAACTATCCCATTTGAAAATGGAAACCAAAGTAAAGGTCAAAGATTTTAACATCTAGTTCAACACTTCATTCAATAGAATCTCAGCGAATGCCAGACCTACTGAGGAGGTGCTCATGGAATTCTACATCACTGCTCTCCCTGTCCCTACTACGATGTGGGTCAAAAGTTGTAACACACAAACTTTACAGGGAGCTATCGATGAAGCAGTAAAACTCGAGAATGGAATGATCAGTCTCACAACATGTCATCGTAGAACCGGAGAAAAGGAAGCTTCTCAAGCATCCAAGAATAATAATAGGAGTGATAACAAAGGGGTTTAAATCAAGGAAAAGGATACCATAGATGTGGAAGGTTTGCATCGGATCATTAAGAAGTTGACAAACACAGTCATCAATATGAAAAGGAATTTTGGAGAGAGTACAAGTGAGAATGGAGGAGATTATAACAATAGAAAAGCTTTCAAACCTTTCTACCATAAGAAGACAGAAGATGGTCATGGTCCACTTGCACTGCTTGCTCCACCTAATGAAGGGAATTTAAATATGGAATATTTGGCTCTTATTAGATCGATCCTTAACAATGAAGAACCTATAGTGGAGCTAGAGCCAGAACAAGAAAATGAGGAAGAATAAGTAGAAGAGCCCTTGGACAAAGAATCACAAATCAACGTACTATGGGATTTCTATACAAATGAGAACATTGACGACCAAGGAGACAATATGGCATAAATACACACTAATGAAATCCACACACAAAGTAAGGGGCCACTTGCGAGTGTGATGAAGCCTATAGACCAGACCAAGAAAGATGTTTGCCCTATGAAGGCATCTACTCCAATAGTTCCTGTCGAGAAGGGAAAACCTAGTAGTAAGTCCAAGAGTACTCATGTTGCAAACTATCCAGAGAAAGAGAATACATCTCCAACTACAATGAAGGTGACTCAAAATGGTAAACTCCCACCTAAGAATGGCAAGACCGATATGTTTACTCTACCCTACCCTATTTATAACATTGATTACAACATTGTTGATGACCTTAAGAAATCTATGGCTAATATCACATACTTTGATTTGCTTAAACTAACCCAACAAAGAGATTTGCTCTTAAAAGTTATGAATGAGTGGAAATGTAAAACTCCCACCATCCCAAGCAGCCAAACAAAGAATTCGATGTCCAAACCTATTAGTAACCTCAGTACAGCCCAAATACCATCAGCTATGGAAGCCACTCTATCCAAAATGAATCAGAACCCCCAAGATGTCAGTGCATCCATGATAAGGAGGAAATCAAAATCCATGACTCCACCTTTCCTTATCACATTTGAAATCCTCAACATGAACGTACACAATTTCTTGGTATATTCTGGTGCCTCGTCCACTGTGATGCCTTATGCTGTTGCTAAAAGATTGCATGGGATACCTGAGAAAACTGGGACTCGAATTATGCAATTGCATAGGACAAATGTAAAAGTAATTGGGGAACTGAAAGATGTATTGATTCAGATGGTTGCTAAACCACAATACAGACAAGTCATTGATATATTGGTAGTTGATATACCTGAGGCTTATGGAATGTTGCTTAGTAGGGACTGGTCAACAAAACTGAATGTATACTTCTCAACTGATTGATCCCATCTCTTGCTGCCTCAGGAGAGGAAAGGTGATATGCTGAGAGTTGATCGAGAACAATACCTGAAGTATGTAGTGACGGAGCTAAATGATCCCAATGAACTTGTAACATTTACCAACTCTATCCTTGGGAATTATAGTTTCAATGTTTGTGCCACGGAAACCTGTTTTGGAGAATTCCATGCATAAACAATTGAAGAAACTACAATAAACACACAGTTGGAAGCTCTCCCCTGTAATCCAACTAATGAACCACCTTGTAATATAGTAGATGATAGAACTAGTTTCGTAGGAAGCAACTCAATTGATGTAACACTAAAATCTATATTTTGGACACTGTATTTTGATGGCTCTAACTACCTTGAAGGTGGAGGTGTTGGAAGTGTTCTCATTCATCCACAAGGGAACCAACATCTAATGGCCAGACAATTGGAGTTCACATGCACCAGTAACACGGAAAAATACAAAGGCTTGTTGCAGGGCCTAAAAAAGGCCATTGGTATGAAGGTAAAAAATCTTAAAGTTTTTGGTGACCCATAGATAATTATGGACCAGTTAAGGAAGAGGATACACGCAATTTGCCACACATGGTAAGGTACCAACATGAGGTATGGAACTTAATTGATAGTTTTGATTATTTTAATATCACATACATACCTCGAGGAGAAAACCAAGATGTCAATCTGATGGTTGGTATGGTTACAAAATATTTGCCTGATTTTAGATTAAAGAAGAATAAATGTTATGTTGAGTTGATTTTCATACCATCTGTGCCTAATAACATCTCAAATTGGTAGGTGTTTGAAGATGACGAGTAGATCCTTGAGTTCTTGCACTGCGAGAAGACATTCAAGAATGCAATCATTGATGAAAAAGAGCACGATGAGCTTATAAATGAGAGGGAATATGAGGGAAAGGATCAATCCAATATGATTCCCAAGTCAGTTGTCAAGATGGAGCACTTGTATGACTTGCATGTAAATTCAAGAATCTGACTAACTGAAAAATGCATAGCTCATCCATGAAGTATGAATCGATCAACCTTGGAACAAAAGAAGACCCAAAAATGTCAATTTGGGCTTGGGGTGCTCTTCACAAGGGAATGCTGCATTTGTCAAGCTATTTAAGGAATACAAGGACGTCTTTGCATGGACATATGGCGACTTAAAACCTTTGCTACCATCGTTATGCAGCACGTAATTCCTTTGGGAAAGGAGGCTAAGCCGTACAAACAAAAGCTTCGCAAGATGCATCCAAGCCTAGAATCGCTGGTGAAGAAAGAACTAAACAAACTGTTGGATTCTAATATCATCTTACAGTCAGACACACTACCTGGGTAGGCAATCTCATGCCAGTAAGAGAGAAAAATGGAGACATCAGGCTGTGTATCGATTTCAAAAACCTAAACAAAGCATCGTAAAAGGATAACTATCCTATCCCTTCTATGGAACACATTCTTCAGTGTGTTTCTGAATATGTAATGTTGTCCCTATTAGATGGGATTTCAGGATATAATCAAGTGTCGGTATCTAATGGGGATCAGCTGAAGACAACCTTCAACACTAAATGGTGCACTTATGCATATCATAAAATGCCTTTTGGACTTATTAATGTGGATGCCACATTCTAGAGAGGCATGGACATAGCTTTCGGAGTATTGATCAATAGATTGGTAGTAGTGTACATGGATGAAATTACTATGTATTCATATCAAAGACACATAATATCGTTGAATCCCAAGAAGAGCATCTTCACAGTCGCAGAAGGAAACTACTGGGTCATATCCTCTCTAAAGAAGGGATTGTTATTGATCTTGAAAGAATAGAGACCATCATGAGAATACAACCCCCTGCAAATAAAAGGGAAATGCAATCTTTCTTCAGGAAGATTAATTTTGTTAGGAAATTTGTTTCAAGGTTTGCAGAAATATTGCATCCCATGAAACTAATGATGAAAAAGGATGTTGTGTATAAGTGGAGCAATGAAGCTAATAAATTGTTTCAGTGAATCAAGGAAGCCATCGCATAAGCTCTTGCATTGGTCAACCCTAATTGGGGCAAGGAATTCTTCTTGTACATTTTTTCTTCTGATCTTTCATGTGCCGCGATCCTCACTCAAAAAAGTGATGATGGCAATCAAGTCCCTATTTCTTATATGAGCTCTAATATTCATGGAGCATAACTGAACTACCGAGACGTCGAAAAACAATGCTTTGCAGTTTTTTCAAAGCCGTAAAACACTTCCACCCTTATTTATTAAAGACAAAAACTAAAGTAATTGTTCCCCATCCCGCTATAAGAGCCCTCTTTGTGCAGAAGGAAATGGATGAACGGAGAGGGAATTGGATAACTGCACTTCAAGAATTAGACCTCGAGATCAAGCTGAAAAACATAGTTCAAGGGCAAGGATTATGTAGGCTAGCAGCAGAATCCTTAGAGGATAAAGAAGGGGCATCCAAAGAACCATAAGCGTAAAGCATGCAAAACGAACAAGTAGAACTCAAGGAGGAGCCCCTATGGATTATGAGATGCTAATATATGAACTTGAAGCATCAAAAGCCCTTTTGGATTCTGAATCATGGTATTACAACATACGCTTTTATCTCACATGGGGAGCATGCCCTGAGCACATGGATGCATCACAAAGGAGAACACTCAAATTGAAATCTAATCAGTATCACTTGGCCAATGACACATTATACAAGAAAAATTATGATGGAATCTCGCTGAGATGTCTGGTAAAGGGTGATGTTGAACATGTCTTGAAAGAAATGCACGATGGCCCAGCAAGTGGTCACTATGGTGGAGAGACCACTGCTCACAAAATATTAAGAGATAGATATTATTGGCCGACAGTGTTCAGAAACTTGCATGCCTACGCTCACAAATGCAAGGTGTGTCAAACCACTGGAGGATGAGAAAGAAATCCAGTTGTTCCCCTCAGGCCCATTATGATTTATCTCCCATTCCAGCAATGGGGCCTAGATATCATAGGCGAGATCACTCTAATCTCTTCACAGCAGCATAAGTATATACTCACAGCGATCGAATACTTCACCAGATGGACCAAAGCCATCCCGCTTCAGAAGGTAAATGAAGACGAAGTAAAAACATTTATTGAGAAATTTATTATCAAAAGGTATGGCATCCCTGACACTTTGATATTTGATAATGATTCTTACTTTTCATCACTAAATTTGATTGAATTTGCTATTGATAAATCAATTCACATAAGGTATACATAAAAATATTACACCCAAGGAAATGGAGTTGCAGAGTCTTCAAATCAGAACCCCATACACATAATTCGTAAATCCATCTCTGAAAACTAGAGGAACTAGCACAACTCTCTAACAAACGCCCTTTGGGCCAATAGATTCACCCCAAAGTGGCCTTAGGAAACTCCCCATACTTCCTCATCTATGGACAGGAGGCCATCTTGCCTCCAAATGTTACCCTTCCCTCTTTACAGCTCTCCCAAGCTTCAAGACGAACCCCTTCACCCTTACTTCAAAAAAGGATCAACCAACTGGTGAGGTTGGAGGAATTGAGAGATAAAGCCAGAAATAAATTCAGAAATCACCAAATGACTATGAAGAGTTTTTTTAATTTCCATCTAGTATGAGATAAAGATTACCAAGTAGGAGAGCTAGTCCTAAAATGGGACAAGTTGAATGAGTCAAAAGGTAAACACATGAAATTCCAACACTTATGGTTGGGCCCATTCCAAGTTGTGGAAAAAATTGGTCAAGGAGCTTACAAGTTGAAAACTTTATAGGTAGAAACTGAAAAACTCCCTGTTAATGGCCAACATCTGAAGAGATACTTCCAATAGCCTCCACATGGCGGTTACCTCCTTAATAGGTTAGAATTCATTTTATTTTTGTTGTTAGTTTAGTTACATTTTCATCTTTTCCTTTCTTGTTTTTCTGCAAAGTTTATTTTCCTTCTATTTTGAATTGCAGTCCTTTTCAGCCAACTAATTTCGATCCTCCATTCTTGCTTTTACCTTTTCAAATTGACCCCATTCGCCATCTTCATCTTTCGCCTCCTTCATTAACTTGCTGATGAGTCTGCTGATCCTAAATCCATCATTACCTTGCAAATCAAACAAATTTTCAATGAGCCCATGAGAACTGGAAAATCAAAGGTGGAATTCAAACTGGAGCCACTCGTTAGCATCTGTTTGGGACTAGGAGAGATCCATTGATAACGTGGATACCTGGAGCATGTATGGGCATCTTTATAAAACAAAAAATGTCTAACTACAACTGGACTGGCATGGAGGAACGCTGCATTTTAAATAAATCCCACTCAAACCTAGCTTATGCTTGCCTGCAAGGTTTGCAATTATTCTCCATTGGTCCCATCCACCACACTAAATTCTCCAATACCTGTCATCTACAAGTAAATCTCCTTTCATGGGCTAAACTCACTGTCATATACTATGTGGCAAATCCAACTTTGCTCTAGTCCTTATGCCTGAAACTGGAAGGACTTATTTAAAAGGAAATGAAATGTCAAGTCCTTATACCAATCTGGAAGGACAGGTTGTTTGGGAAGCCAATTAGAGTAAGCACTATTATTGGGCTCAGAGTAACAGTTGACACAGAAAGCCCAACCTTGCTTAAGCGGTTTAAAAATATGGCATGATCCATGATTGTGCCCCATTCAATCATATGAAAATATAGTACTGAAACTCTCATATAAAGTGCAGATAAACATATCTACATCAAGTTTGATGAGCAATAAAGAGCTGAGGTAGACACCTAAACAGGTATTGACATACCAGTGATGGCCATAAAAGGATTTTTGAAAGTAGGAAATAGGTAAAGGAAGGTTAATAAAATCCATAATACTACCATTGGAGAATGCCTGTCAAAACCCTATCAGTAAGTAGAAGCTATTTGTCTTTATCCCAACTAAAGTAATTAATGTTGAAGTGGAACCCATGCATGTCCATCTATATAGTTTGCATTTCAAGTTTATCTTAACACCCTGATGTTATATTGATCCAAGGTTTATTTAGAAGCAGAGATAACTAGTTCACCCAGTGGTTTGCCATTTCTTGTGGCCACAACAACCACCCTATTAAAATTTGTCTTGGTAGCAATTTTGAATGGGTCCCTTAGAAGTTGATCTTGCACCACTCCGAATGATCTGTTTTATCCCAGGGATTTTAACTATTTGCCAATTGAAATCTTCCATTTTCAAATGGTTAGGGATCCCTTAATAAATCCCTGCCGCATGATTCATCTATAACCCTCTCTAAGCCCTTCATTCATTTCCTCATCGAGACTTTTTCAACCCACGAAACCTTCTATCGCATCATTATTTCCATCATAACTCTTTACAGTCGAAATACTTCGCAAAACATGCAAAAATCACCCATTTTTTCTTATCGAAATCAACAATAAGGCATGATGTTCACCGTTATAATCTGGACCCGACGAAATTATTAACCATATATATATCAGATTTGCAATCATGTCGCATATCGCAATCGGTGGGGTCTGAGGCTTTTATATAAGGCGCATTGCTGTCTTCTAGACCCGACGACATTATTAACCATATTTCATATATATCGGGTCTGTAACCATATCATAATCGGTGGGAGTCAAAGCCGAGCCATAAGGCTGATGTGATATAGCAGACCCAACAAGACTATTAACTACAATACATACATTATCAGTTCTGCTTCCCCAATTGCTTATCGCAATTGGTGGAACCCAAGGGTTATATATATGGTCTGCTCTGATATACCAGACCCACCGAGTATATATTATTTCAAGTCCAGCCTTATGGTTGGATACGGTTTTCCCATGTATTCCCTTGTATTTTTGATAAAATGTTCCGAACCTAGTTTCCAAAGGAGAGTGTTATACGACAGACCCAAAAGGATTATTAACTTGGCTCATATGTATTTCGGGTCTGACTCCCCAATTGATTATCACAATCGGCAAAGTTTTTTGTTTATACATAAAGCGATTTGTGATACGACGGAGCCGTCAATAATTATAGGCTTAGGTATATAAGATTTGAAGTCCGGTTGTACAGCCCGGCCGCAGGGTTTTTTGTGTTTTCCTGTTTATTCGATAAAATGTGGTGGAAGCAGTTTTTAATGGAAAATCCCATATGGTGGACCCGATATGGCATAGGTTCCTACCTAGAATATTTCAAGTCTATATTTTGGATCCAATTATATGTCACGCAACGATTTTCAATGTAAATCAGCTTTACACTTGCGAGACTCAATCAGTGCATGAATTAAAAAAAAAACAGGGGTGATTCTTTCACACTTGTTCCTTCTGATGTTATAAACATTTAATGAAGGCAAGATATATGTTTTTTTTTAATTTTTATCATATCTGCATAATCATAGCTGATATGAATTATTTCTGCACACAAACTCGAGTAAACCGCTAATGGATAAATGTAAGTTATATCAAGATGACAGCTTTGCACCACCAATGTCGATATTGCAAAAGACACTCTGCAAAAGGGAATACGGACTGCCATAGTGCATAATGGAGGCACTCTCTGAGTTCAATAAAAGCACTCATGACAATGCTAATCCATCAAGATTTCATCACTTCGAAACACACCTTCAATCATGCCATGTGTGGGATGATAGGCGCAGTGTTTTTAGTTTTCTTTAGGAAATAATAAGGGATAATGTATGCTCTATACAGGTCCGAAGATATGACACACAGTCATTCTCTTTCAATCAACATATATTCATTCCCCAGGAAACGAAGCACTCCAGCAGATATACCCTTTATGTGTCGACGATTACACTGACTGTGCTGTGTCGACACATTCTGATTTGTATATTAAAAAGAAAAGGGGAATTGAAGAGATCAAGGGAAGATGAAGGGTCATGGCATGAGGCATAAGTATTACCTCAAGATAGGAGAGTGGGACTTTTTGTTTGGAGGAGAACATCTTTGATTTATTGTGAATAAAGAAGTCTATTTCGTTCAAGAAGGAGCCTGCCATTTCAAATGTATTTCCTTTTCCCTCATATGTTTAGAATTAGTGTGTTGTTGTTGCAATAAAGATAAATGTGATTTGCTTTGTGCATATTGATAACAAGAAATTCATGGTTATTCCTGGTTATTTGAATATAATTCAATAGCATTGTTAATTCATGAAAGGTTGCTGAATCGAAACTTTGTTAGACATCAATTGCAAGTGTTATTTTTAAGTAAAGTAATGCATATTCCTGTATAAGTAATTGGATTGCAATTAAGATTTAATACAGCCTTGTTTTTATTGAACCAGTAATTGATTCATTTAGACTTGGAATCTATATATGATGTTTAAGCTCTTTTTGTTATTCTCTCGCACGATAGATTAGGATAGTTAGGACTAGCTTAAGTAGTGAGAAGTAGTGTAGATAGGATTTGATACATATAGGTTAGTTGTTCCTTTTGTTGATTCAATTGAAGTCTTCCTCAAGGAAGCAATATTTCAACACTTTTAACAGTTTACGGAATCCTTTAAAACTCATTGGAACTAGCCACTCCAACCAATAGCAGGTCTAATCGGGGCCTGCGGTCGAGTTAATTTCCCTTGTTGGTATAGTGAAAATTCGCCATGTCAACACCTGCACAAACCCCTTTCCACAATTCATTGAAAATGAAAGTGTCTTTTATTTTCCGAGACCACTCATGGTAGTTGTCTTTGCTAATAAGAACTACTCCCACTACAGAGATGAGTAAATGCATCATATAATCTGGTTTGGGCCCAAAATTATAATACTTGCAACAAAAGATTGATATCTTTATAATAAAATTGATTGACTCTATTTTCAAGAAAAACCTTCAACTAAAAATATAAATTCTTAATATACCTCCATACACCATGCAATTTCAAATCATATGAAATAATACTCACATACCAATTATGGTCTCCTTCAAAAACAAACTCAAACTTTATAAGCCATATTCACTCTCATATAATACATTATCATTCTCATATAATACATCACCTAACATGGGCTTCATCACCTTTTAAAAACACTCCATACATGCTTTATGAATTTTTTTTAAAAGACGCCATATTTTATATTATATAACCCATCAGAGAACTATATTATATAACCCATCAGAAAACTATTGAAGTGCATTTACCAATCACAATTTCATACTCCATTATTACATTTTTCAACCCACTTTCATATTCCGTGTGAACCATAAAATTTTACGTCCTTATACGACCTTAATTTACGGTGATTATTAACATCACACAAACATATGCCAATTGCTCATATGAAAAAATATTTTTATGAGAAACTTCAGCAGAGCACACGATTTTTCAGCGTTCTTGGCTTCAAGAAATGAACTCGACGCCAATGTTGCATAACAAACACATGTTTAGTACCTTCAAAATTATTCAACACAAGAAAAAAGTGTACGACAAAGACCAACGGACACCACAGTTCACAGAAATAATTTAACGGAACATACCGATTCTACGCATGATGTGAATGACGGCTCGAACCACCACACACTGTCCATTCAACAAACAAACCATGACCTTCCATTGCTGTCTACCAGCAATGATGTAGAACAATCATCGACATAGAGACAACGAACAGACCAGCATACCTCAAACCAGTCTCCAATGCATCTCAGGAGTTTAACGCACCAATATCCACAGCGATGCTTCAACTGATTCAAACTTTTCAATGCACGAGGTTGCAATGCAATGTCTCAACAGAACAGAAATATGACCCGTTCAACAGTAAGATAGGATTCACAACCACGACATATAGGTTAATGCAATGTTTAACGCACTCAAGGGAGAGAGATGTCTTGACCAATGCATTCACCAACAATGAACGAGATTTTGCAGGGATTTGATAGAGATGGCAGTGTAGAAAAAAAATGCAGAACAAAGGAAAGAAGGAGTTACACACGTGGAAAACTAAGAATGGGATTGGTATATACCATGTCAAAGTAAGAGATACCATGAATTTGAATTGATTTTCATTAAGGGAGAATATGAATATATAAATAGGGGGAGAGTATTACGTTGCATCTCCCAATATCTCGTCTTCCAAAAAGTAAGTGTGAACACATATCATTTTATATTATATAATATATAGTGTACAACGAAAAGTTAATAAAAAATACTTTATTTCTTTTTAATTTTATCTTTACAAAAACTTTTTAAATTAAATATATATATGTATATATATATTATTGTCATGTTCTCATCGATAAATATGTAATGGAAAAAAAAATATTCTTTATACAAGGCTTATTTACTTTAATCCACCTATTTACTCACGAAGGGAAACATATATTCAAAAGCATCATTAATAAGTGTTATGCGCTCTATCATATAAATCAAACCTTAACAATACATATATCATTCTCCTGACGTAATACTATAAGGTTTTATCGTTGATAATCTATGGGAGTTTAATGTTAGGTCACGGTCAGATTTCCACCGGATTGTTCCCTAACCAGCTCCGGCGCCAGGTGGTTGCCGGAAACTTAAACCATCTCAGCAACCCTTTGCCAGGTGGCATAAATCCAGCGTGAAGCCATGTGACTTCTCGGTTGACCTGCTATGGGTTTTCGCGCCAGGCTCCCGCTTGAATGGACAATAGAGATTCATTTCTTACCTCTGAGGGCTCAGGTTCGCCCAAGGGTTTGGTGGGTGTTTCATATACCACTGGGTCTTTTGGTTGGTTCATTTGTACAAGTCTGGTGAGGCCGAATACTTCCCCAGCTCAGCGGTCCTCCTCTGCAACGCCCATAAGGTTTTTACCTTGCTGCTACAGGTATTATACCACTGTTGCCGCCATGCATATTGTCTATTCTTCAACTGTTCGTGTATGTGAATACAACGCATTCTATTTCTCAGAACTTATTGGTTTGTATTGACTGCTCATGAGCTCATTACGGTGTGATTGTTAATGTGCAGGTGGGTTCACATCGTCGGCCTTCTACCGCTTGCGGATGAATATGCTATCTCAAAGCGTGCACAGGTATGTTCTCTTACTGAAGATTAATGATTTTCCCCTATTTGATAAAGGTTTACACATCAAGATTGGATTAGCATCGTCCTTTTTGGCCAGAGAAGTGTCTCATGGCGCTCTCTGTTTTTATGTGTCTCAGGTTCTGCAATCGTTCCAAACCCTAGGTTACGATTTGCAGTCGGCCACTTCATGCCGGAACCTGTATTTCATTTAATTTATTCGGGCTTGGGTAGAATGTGGCTCCTGGCATATATGCCGATTGTTGTATGTACATTTGGTTAAGGGTTTACGGCCTCCGTGCCTGAACTGGTTTGAGTTGAAGTCCGTATATTTGCCCAAATTGTTTTCCATGCTTTTAAACGTTTAATAGGACTTCTCAGCTCGTCGTTTTTTGCTTATGAGGACTTATAAGGCACCTAACGGTTCTGGTTCTTCGATACACATTGTTTTTGCTGTACCCATCAGGGGTTAATCATCTGGCTTAATGTTATTATATTTCCTTTATTCCTCAGTGGATATACTGTTTACATTTCTATGCTCTGTTGATCTGTATTCGAAGGCCGTCGTTGCCTTATACGCCATCAATCTAGTTTATAATAGTATGCCTTCAGCTCATTTAATGCTAAGTTTAATGCTATTTTTTTCTGATTAACAATGAGTTAATCCGCTATAGGGTTTACTAAGCAGTGAGATGCATTGTTTTGTTACATGGTTTATTATACAGTCATATGCCTTTGAATCGCTACAGGGTTATTATGCAGTCATATGCATTTGATTCATTAGAGCGTTAATACGCATTCACATGCATTGATTCATTACAACGTTTATTAAACTAGGTACACAGTTGTTTCCCCACGACTGGGCTGTGTTCTGAACTGATACAATATTTAACTTTCAGTTATTATTTGCAAGGGTTTACTGGTGCGTCTAGCCGGCGTATCAACATAAACACAGTTGATTGTCTTTCGTACATGTTTTAAATTATAATGATATACTCAAACCCTCGACAGAAGGGTCTAGCTTGTTTCTTGTTTATTTACTGCTTCG
>APFE031316859.1:2024-21825 GCA_000404065.3 Pinus taeda | reverse complement strand
AAACCCCATAACTATAGGAACTAATCCTAAACTAGGGAGAAAGTTACAACAATGTAACCATTTTCTCCATTAATAATAGAATAATATTAATTATTCTCAACTAGTAAATCAATGAGCCAGTTGTTTTCAACAAAATCTTTAAGGAGCGATCCATCCCTGTTGATTCTGCAGCGCCCGCCTAGCTTTTCCTCTGTTGAAGCTATCATATTAAAATCGCCTCCTATTACCCAAAGTGGATGAGCCCGATCTGTATTGAGCTACGCTATTGTATTTAGAATTGCCGCTTTCTGCTGAGTCTCTTGTGGGAAATAAACATTTGTGATGTGGCCATAAATGTTTGTGCCCAATAGATGGAAAACAGCCTGAATAAAGTTTTTATTGGCATGTATATTTTCTAGTTGTATTTTCCTTGTATCCCATAGGATTGCAAGTCCTCCTGAAGCCCCTTGTGCATCTACAACTGTAACTAGACCTCCTGGCCAAGCTTTGGCTGCAATTTTTTCCAAGATATTCGAATTGCATTTAGTCTCCTGTAGAAATAGGATTGTTGGTTTTTCTTCAATTATCAAGTTTTTTAAGAGTTTCCCTTTCCTTGGGCTATTGAGCCCTCTTATATTCCAAGATATTAGCTTCATTGAGAAGGTTTGGGGTTGGTGTTGTAATGCTTGGTAAGTTTGGCATATCTGCCAGACTCGACCAAGACCTCTCCTATCTTGATTGTTCGTTCTAGAGTTGTTTTCCGCCCCCTTTTTTTGTTATCTTTGGATGCAAATTTTCCGTCCCATTGACTACCTGTTTGTACTCCTAGAGAGTACTTCTTTTGGGCCTTATTTAGAATTTCCACTAAGTTATCAACTTGTGTTTCACGAATTTTGTCAAAGTTACCTGATTTACAAGCTTGTTCTAGACCCAGAATATCAAATTCCCCAATATCGATTGGTTCATTGTCGTCTTCCATGAAGTGTGTTTCTTGCAAGCTTTCTTCTGCCTCCTTCCCTTTGTTATTGCCTTGTGTTGGATTGTCTATGTCCATAGCCGGATTGCTCCATGTTTATGTAACCGACTGAATCTTTTCGCCTCGCTGGTTCAAATTTGGTTCCCCTGACTTGGTTACATGGGGTGTCGCCTTTTCCTTTCTAGGTTCTTCCTGTGTTTCAGAATTTGAAAGAACCCCGAAGTTGTTAGTTGTAGAGGGCTGGGAGTTATCCTCTGGCGCTATCTTAGGAGATGCATTTGTTTTCTTGCTCCCGCGTCTTCTGTTTGTTACTTTGGTGAAGCCATCCTGCGATTGTGGCTCTTGATTATTTTGGGTTTTTGGCTTTTTATTCAGGGGACAGTCTCTGAAAAGGTGTCCTAGAGCATGACATTTCCGGCAGCGAAAGGGCACATGCTCATAGTCAATCACCTGGATCCAATCGTGATCTTCATGGAAGAGTCGCACCGTATCTGGCAAGGGTTGCTTCAGATCCATGTAGACACAGATCTGGGCATAGGAGGCGTATGTCGTATATCTCACGGTTTTTGTTTCTTCTGCGACTTTAACAAAATCTCCCAGCACCGAGCCAATGGATTTTAAAGAGTCCTCATCCTAGTATTCCCATTGAAGCGAATATAGACGGATCCATACGGATGCATAACTTAGGTCTTTCTTATCTGGGTTAAAGCGGGCTACCCATTCTCTGAGGTAGAGCCCTGCAGAGTTGAAGAAAAATGGCCCCCCATCAAATACTCTATTTCTGTCTTCTAGGTAGTTAAAAATAGCTGTAAAGAACCCTTTTGGTCCTAGAAGGAGGGTTATTTCGCCTTTTGGCCTCCATTTGCTGTTAATCCAGCTTCTTAGTGCCTTTTCTGTTGGCCAGAATCCCATAAATTTGCCTATGAGAGCGTGATCTCTCATATATTGTATCCTTGCATTTATTCGATGGCTGGGTAGTTCAACTTCTGGTCTATGAGTAGCAACAGGTTTGCAGGTAGATGAACTAACCTTTGGATTTTCGTTTGAAGCTTGAGTATCCTCTGTGTTCTACACTTCTTCTGTGGATTTGTATTGATTCGCTCAGACATTATTAGTATTACCCTCAAGTCCTTGGTGGTTCCCATCGATGGGTGGAATCGCTGCCCCCTCCCCCTGTGGGGGGTCCATTGGGTCCACTTGTTCAGCCCGCGTCCTGAATGCTTGCTCTGCCACTGACAGGTCTGATTGTGCAGTGCAGGGAACCTGCCGCCGCAGGTTTGCAGAAACCCTAGCTGCTGCTGGGTACCATTTGCGCGCTCCGTGACTTCAACCTCTCCCGTAAGATTGATCCTACATATCCTTCACTGTCTAAATCAGTATGTTAAGTACTATATAACATACTATATACTATGAAGTACTATACATTGTAACTATTATAATCCATAATAAATATGTAACTATTCTAATCAATAATAAAATAGTGTATAGTTGATTTATGTTGTATGCAACCATTGCCTCCCTCACTTCTCTCCTTATGAGTTTAAATCAGTATGTTAAGTACTATATACACTGTGACTATTATAATCAATAATAAAATATGGTAAGTACTATATATTGTAGCTATTATAATCCATAATAAATATGTAACTATTATAATCCATAATAAAATAGTGTATAGTTGATTTATGTTGTATGCAACCATTGCCTCCCTCACTTCTCTCCTTAAATTTCTAAGAGAAAGGGATCATTCGAAAGGAGGATCAGATTTTGAATGTTATTGGAGTTTTGAAAGTGGCACGCTCTAGGCAGTAGGTTCAACATATTTATAACTTATTGAACGTCTTAACCTTGAAAATTAATAAAACACTGCAATGACGAAAATGATTATTTAAAACGAGGATAAGGGATTTACAACGCTATTTATGTTGTTTTGAAAGAGGCATGTTCTAGACACACCTGTGAGGAAATGTGAACGACATTCTGGCGAAGTGTTAATGTTGTTTATGGTTTATAGTAGCATAGGGATTTCTTTCTGTCATACAATGCTTTCCATGACCACACCACCAACTAATTCAGATTCGTTATTATCATTGTCTGAACCAAATGTACGAGATGGAGAAAGAATAAAATAATATATTAAAAAGACATAGATTGCTGTTTTTTCTAGTAGTATAGGAATTGCATTCTATGCCGTACAATAGGTTTGGATTTATCTCTTAAAATTGATTATGTTTGGATAATCATTAAAGATTTAGAGATATTGGTGAGTAATGAAACTCTATTCCTTATAAACCACAAACACGTAATTCTAAATGACAGCGTTTTCGTTAAATTAAATTACAGTGTTTTTTCTCACCTTTTAAAAACTTATTAACATTTTTTTAAAAATATTTAAAAAATATCCATCTTTTATCTCGCTATCATTCATAGTGAAGGAAACGTATGAACAGATATCCACCATAGCGCTCTCTCTCTCACAAAGCCGAAAGCAAAGTGGTTGAATGGACGCGCGTATATGGTCTATAGCTTGACATTTCAGCATGCACATGTATGGTATGCAATTAGACCTTTCTAGTTCATTCGCGAGGGATCAAAATTGAACAACTCAGAGTCTTTCAAAGGGTTTCTGGCACGTCAGAGAAGTAGGGAGAAAATTTTACCAGTTAAAAAAAAATTAAAAATTGTTTTTTGTCATTTAAAAAAAATTGGAATAATATCTTAAAAATTTTTAAGAAGGGCTGTTAAATTTCCAACTTTTTTTTTAAATTTCATTTTTTCTCCAATTTCTTTTGATGTTAAAACTTAAATCCCATTTCAGAAACTCCCATTTCAAAAACAACAGTTTCTTTTTGAGTTGTTTTTCTCATTTCAGAAACTCTCATTTCAAAAACAACAATATCCTTTTGAGTTGTTTTTCTAACAAGTTCTTATTAATTATTATGTCACAATTACCTTTTGATACCATTATATTTGGCAGTTTCTGAGTTGCTCCCATTTCAAAACAATAGTTTCTTTTTGAGTTGTTTTTTCTAATTGTGCATATGATGGAAGTTCTTATTAATTGTTATGTCACAATTACCCTTTGATACCATTACATTTGGTAGTTTCAATTGAGAGCGACTAGATGTCAATATGGGCCATGTATTAGGTCTGTAATTTCATTGGGTTATGGCTGAAGGCTGCCCAAAGCAAGGTTTGACGACGATTTAAGTTGGAGATGAACATAGATTCATCATTCAGCGAACGCTTGTCAAGCAAAGTTTAAGCACGATTTATGCTTGGAGATGAGGGCATTCAACAGGCTTCCTAACATACTGGACTTGATTTGTTTGAGGATTCCCAATTCCTGGTATGTTTTCATATTAAAAAAGGAGATACCAAAAACATATACACCTTCGTACACACTTTCGTTGAATCCTAAACCTGTTTAGAATTTTACTGAATTTTTTCATTCATTCAATAAATTTAAATTTGATTGAGCTACTTGTATATTGGCTTGAACGTTCTGGTCACAAAAATTTCCAACAAAATTAATCCTTATCTGAACTGGAGCAGGGATATAGGTCTCCTGGCTTTCCATTAACCTTATGTGGTTAGATTTCTCAATCACACATGTGTAAGAGTAATGCATTTACTAATGTAGCCTTTGACATAGTAGTATCTTTTTGTTTGTGAAAAAATAAAAAGAAAATTGAAAATAATTTACTATTGTCAATTGAATTGCTCCTTTTTTTTATGCTTTTCATAATGGAAGTGCGGCTTGAATGTGTGACCTTCTAAATGAAATTAAGACCCGCCCTTCAAATTTGATCACTGGTGACGACACACCGGGTTTTAAATCGAACTGGAAGATTTCTTCACAACACACTTTATAAGCGAAGGATTAGTTTGATAGATTACATAATTGGTTGTTTTAAATAGAAAATCTTCACAACACACTTTACAAGCGAAGGATTAGTTTGATAGATTACATAATTGGTTGTTTTAAATAGAAAATCAAAGATATGTCATACAACACGAATCACATTCGCAGATTACATAATTGGTTGTTTTAAATAGAAAATCAGAGAGATACCATACAACTCGAATCACATTCGTTGTGTTTTTTTTTAATTGACAGTGATGGTTACATATAGATTATTAATTACATTAGGAAAATAATTATTTCTAAATTCATGTTTGGAAATTTACAATCGTAATTCTCAATACATGAAAGCATTACTTTCAACAAGCGAGCCTTTAATACTTGCATATAAGAATTATAAAAAAACATACATTACAATAATAAATAAATCTTTGTCATGTTTGTCTCATATGGTTATCATTTGCATTCAGATATAACTCTGAAATCTCGCAATTTCCACTCATTTCTTTGTTGGAAATAATTTTGATAGGGGGGAGCGTGAATCAGTATTAGCAAGTCAATAATATTTCATTTTCATAATCAGATTCATATACGCTACTTCAGTTAATGGAACTTGCGTGTATATGCCATTGTATTTAAGGCAACTAGCGTATATCCTACAAACTTATGATTCGGTTAATTTATCATATGTCGATCTTTACTCAGTGCATGAGAACCATATAAATAGTAACCAAGTGCAGTCAAACAGAACAAACAATCACACACATATGAACACAAGATATAAGGTGGAAACCCAATGTGAGTGAAAACCACCTGCTGCAATCATCTCTATCTTCCTTCAATAAGAAACGTCTTTTTACAATTTTTGTACTGGTGTAGTCTTATACCAGTACGTAGGCTTCTACCTGTAGAAGGCTACAATCTTCTCTCATTCTCCAGCTTCTCCTGGAAGGGAACTACAACCCCCTAGGTCTTGTACTAGCTGATATGTTTACTAGTACGTAGGTGTCATCCTACAAAAGGCTACAACCTTCTCTTTTCTTCTAAGGACAACATTTCATAAATTTTCACACTGGATTCGTCAATAACATCAAATACATCTGAATCAATCAATCACTCTTCAGAATGTTGTAACCAGAACCCAGAACACTGTAACAGCAACCAGAAGTAGCTAAAACATATTTTATGAGGTATACACTACTTCAATGTGTCGAACCTGCATGCATACGCACTTTTCTCAAGGTGAACCTGCGTACAGATCTGCAAATCAATTTTAAGATGTCTACACTGTTTTGATATGCAAAACTAGCATATATACGTGCCTTTTCTAAGGTGAACCTGTGTACAGATCTATAAATGATGATTTAAACTTTGCAACAATTCCAGACTTCAGTTATACCCAAATCATCATATTTATAGTCTAGAACATGCGCTAGTTATTCAGATAAAAGATCAAAACACACAAAGATACTTCACTTCAAGCTTTAAGATTTTGACCCATCATTAGATCTTATCCTTCCTCAAGCACTATGGTTCATCCTTGATTCAGATACAGCTGTGCAACATAACTCAATAACCTATATTCTAGATCTTTCTCTTCATTAGATATTCAATACATGATTGTCATTTCCTAATGATCTTCTCCTCCTTTTATACTCGTAGGCCTTACTCAATACCATGGACCAAAACCACTTAGAACCAATACCTTGGACCAAATACCTAGGGTCAACACTTCGGACAAGATACCTTGGACCGATACCATGGATCAAAATACCATGAACCAAATACCACGGACCAAAACTAAGTTTTCCAACATGTACACGTCTTTTCTTCCGTGAAAGTGCGTGTGTACGCCATACACGCCTTTTGGTCTACGAATCCACGTGTACATGTGTCTTGATCAATGAGGAACTTTCATATACCTCTCTTTCTTCATTCTGAGAGTCTGAATTGTGATCTGTCATCTGAATGAGTTGCCATCAAGGAGAACACCTATGTCATAGTGCCAAATCTTTGTCATAATTTCAACAATATCCCCCTTTGGACTTGATGAAAACCCCAAGTCACTCCCCCCCTTTGTCATCAACGAAAAAGGGTTATGCTCCTCCTGAGTACATTTGAATGCTCTGAAATGCTGAAGAGTGCTAATTGAGCTCCATGCTCGAGTCCATGCACCCCCTGAAAATAAGCAAGGTCTGAAAAAAGATGACTCTATACGTCATCAATAACCTTCCTATCACCAATGGCTCATACATAGATCCATCTCCCAACCAAGTGGGGATATACCAAGTTTTTATACATGTCAAAACAAGAACATTACATCATCCATCCTATGCATAGTAGGAAACCAAAATAGGTCGTTTCATGACCTTGATATTAAAAGATATACGTGACATAGAGACCAAATATTTGAAACAAGACCATGATAATTATCAACAATGATCATCAGTAGCATCTATCAATCACCATCTAGACCAGCAACCATGATCTCCGCTTGAACATGTTCCACCTGCATCAAAAACAATTCTGAATTTGTACCAAGATATTCTAAGACAATGCCAACAATGCATTATTAGAATACATGCTCCTCCTATGCCAAATGATCACTGTCAGACCCATATCAGACTCCTTTCATCCTAAATTTGGCCCACTGTTTTTCTTCAAACCAACATATACGCGACTGTATCCAACAGAAACCGGCATATGTACACAGATACGCTTCATCAAACTCGCGTATAACCACTCTCCTCTAAAACAAATAAGTTTTAACCGTAAGATGATGCATCAATTATTCCCAACTTCTATCTGAGATATTCGAATATCTCTCTGGGCAGTGGTTTGGTGAATATATTAACAACCTATTCTTTGGAGGGATCATACTCCAATTTGACCTTTTGTTCAAGCACTTGTTCACGTAGAAAATGATATTTGATGGGTATGTGCTTGGTCTAGGAACGCATGACTGGATTGTTTGAAATATTGATTGCACTTGTATTATCACATAGAATGGAGATTGGTGGACTACATGTGATCTGAATGTCTTTCAATGTTTGCATCATCCAAAGGAGTTGTGTGCAGCAAGATGCAACAGCCACATATTCTACTTCAACTGTAGATAATGCAATTGAACTTTTCTTCTTGTTGAACCAAGATACTAATCTGGAACCCATATAGAATGCACCACCACTAGTGTTTTTTCTATCATCAACGCTTCCTACCCAATCTGCATTTATATATGAATGAAGTGTAAGATCTGTATCTCTAGGATTCCATAAACCAAAATTTTGTGTTCCTTGAAAATATTTGAAAATCCTTTTGACTGCCTGAAGGTGTGATTCCTTTGGATTGGCTTGGAATCTTCCAATTATTCCCACTGCATGCATGATATCTAGTCAAGTACCTGTTAGATAAAGCAGACTGCTAATCATGGATCTATAGGTTGGTTAATGTACTACAGTTGATTCATCACTTGAGTTGAGACTGCATCTTATTACCATATGGGTACATATTGGTTTAGAATCTTCCATGCCATATTTTTTCAATTTTTGCTTGAGATACTTGGTTTGTGACAGAAAAATACCATCTTTGTTTTGTTGAACTTGTAGACCAAGAAAATATGTGAGCTCACCAAGCAGGGACATTTTAAATTCTTGCTTCATTACCAAAGCAAAGTTTTTACTCATGGCTTCTTCATTGCTACGAAAAATGATATCATCAACATACACAACAAGTATTAGTAATTTCTTATTATCAATCTTTGTATATAGATTGCTATCAGCTGATCCTTTTGAAAAACCTTGTTGATGGAGATATTTGTCAAGACGACAATACCAGGCCCTTGGAGCTTGTTTTAGACCATAAAGAGCCTTTTTGAGTCTGCATACAAGTTTTGGATCATTTTCAAGAATGAATTCGTCTGGTTGCTCAATACATACTTCTTCTATGTCCCCATTAAAAAAAGCAAATTTTACATCCATTTGGTATACTTTGAATTTCTGAAAACTAGAAAGAGCAAGGAACATTCTTATGGCTTCAAGTCTTGCAACAGGTGCAAAAGTTTCTTCAAAATCTATACCTTCTTGTTGAGCATACTCTTTGCAAACAAGTCTACCCTTGTTTATAATAACTTCTCCATTTTCATTAAGCTTGTTTTTGAATATCCATTTGGTTCCTATGATATTCTTATCACGAGGTCTAGGAATTAATTCCAAATTATCATTATTTTCAATCTACTAAAGCTCTTCATTCATGGCCTTGACCCAACATTGATCTTTGCATGCTTCATTTACATTTAGAGGTTTGATGGAGGAAAGCAATGCTAGATAGCTTGAAGCTTCTGTAATAGTTCTTCTTGTCTACACACCTACCTCTTTATGTCCCAAAATTTGAGTCTCTGGATGATTTTTCGGAACATACCTGGATGGAGTCTTTTCTTCTAACGTTATCTGTTCTTCTGGTGCTTCATTATATTCTTATTCAAAATTAGTTTGATTTTATGTGGAAGGATAATCCTCATCTTCTTCACAATCTTCGGTTTTTACCTGCTTCATCAACCACAACATGAGTACTTTCAATAAATTTCCCATGTATTTGATTATAACACTTATATCCTTTACTTCAAGAAGAGTGACCAAGGAGAATGCCTTCATCTACTTTGGGTTCAAGCTTGCCAAGTTTTTCATCGGTCCTTTTGATATAAAATTTGCTTCCAAAAAGTTTGAAGTATTTTACAGTAGGAGTCTTACCATAACAAAGTTAATGTGGAGTTTGAGTGATTTTTACCCAAACATTTTCTTTGTTGAGAATAGTGACGACAGCGAATGCAGCTTCACCCCAGAAGGTTGCAGGAGTTCCAGACTCATCTAGCATAGCAAAAGCCATTTTTTGAACAATTATGTTCATCCTTTCTACCACTCCATTTTGCTAAGGAGTCCTTGTAGTGGAGAATTGCTTCTTTATTACATGTTCTTCACAAAATTCAAAGAATTCATTCGAGGTAAATTCCCTTCCTTGATCAGATCTGAGACATTTGAATTTGTGATCTGATTCATTTTCAACTAGGGCTTTGAAGGATTTGAATTTTTCAAATGCTTCATCTTTATGCTCTAGAAGCTCTATCCAACACATTCTGGAAAAATCATCAATGAACAATATAAAGTATTCCACTCCACGAGGTGACTTTTTCCTTGATGGACCACATAAATCAATATGAACAAGTTCAAGAGGCTTACTAGCTGATCCTTCATTTTTAGGGAATTGTGACCTGGCTTGCATACCAAATTGACATGATCTGCATGTTTTATTTTCTAGAATGCTAGTATCAGGAAGATCACGAACAGACTGGAATTTGCTTGCTCTTATTATTTAAGAGAAGCTTAGATGCCCCAATCTTCTGTGCCATAGCCAACGTTCATCATTTTTTCTTAGATAGCATTATTGTTCTCCTCCCTTGAGTATATATAAGTTGTTTGGAGTTCTCATGCCTTGATCATGGTTTCTCCTGTATGAAGCTCGCGAACAACATATCCATTTGATCGAAATACTACTTCATTTCCTTGATCGCGCATTTGACTGACACTCAACAGGTTATGATTTAGACCATCAACATACATAACATTCCCAGCTTTAACTTTATCTTTTAAAAAAACAGAGCCTTTACCTTTTATGACAGTAGGAGTGTCATTTCCAAATGAGACCTTCTTTTCCTTTTCTAAGGAATTATGCGACTCAAGTTTTTCTTTCTCACATGTCATGTGTTTCGAGCATCCACTATCGATGTACCACTAAGTTTCTTGTCCTTCTACATAGAGGGCTATACCACATCTTTCTGATTGTGGTTCTTTCTTTCTCCATATTTTGGGATTTAGTGTAGTTTGCTCCTTCTGAGATCTTTGCCAAAATTTACTCCTGCATTCATATTCTTCATGACCAAAGTTGTTGCAGATAGAGAATTCTATTTCATTTTCAAGAAGAGAAAGTTATTGTAGGTCTGTTTCATGATCCTCGTCACATTGCTTTGATTTAGTGCTTCTCTAGTCATGATGGTCTTGTAAGAAACACATTGAGCAGCTTTGTGTCCAAAGTTATGATATGAAAAGCATTGGCCATTAAAGAAGTTCCTGCGATCATTGAATGTACTGACGTGGTGATTGTAGTTGCAATTGATATTCATTCTTGAAGCAGATTGAGTATGATTTACCTGAGGTTTGTAGATTCTATTCATCCTTGAAGTAAATTGAGCCTAATTTGCCTAGTGATCTGCTTTATACCTTTGTTGTCGATTGTGAAACTGTTCACTGCTCTTTGTTGCATCAAGATGTCTTTTAGTGGACTTTGATGAATTCTGTGCTTGGGATGCTTCTTCAGTATATCGAAGACCTGTGTTTATCAAAGGAGAATGCTGCACTTTGATAATTTCATTTAAGGTTTCTGATCCTTTAGCAAATATAAGATTGAGAGCTTTTGTTTTCTCAATATCCTTTCTTAGACCCACAATCTCACATTCTAGATTTTCATTGTGTTTTTCTCTTTCAGCAAGTTGGAATGTCAGAGTATCTATAATCATATTCTTTTCATCTAAACAGACTTTGAGTTTATAGGTTTCTTCATAAAGGTCTTCTTCATCTAAAGCTTCCAAGAAATTATCATCTTCAAAAGCCATTAGAAGTCTATAGTCATTGTTATTTTCACCTTCATCACTATTTGATAAACCATCACTATCTTCATGAGTATAGTAGCTCTTCTTACTTAAACTTTCTTTTCTATTCCATTTTTCTAATTCCTTACCTTTATCAAGGTTATCTTTATGAGGAGATTTGGTAGCATAATGACGGACTCTTCCACAAGCAAAAAATTTGAAAGGTAGTTTACCTCTGAATCTGTCGGAACCCCGTTGAAGGTTGTTGACAAAGGTTTCTTCTTCTTCTCCTTATGAGATATGTCCCGATTCATGGAATTCTTCTCTTCCTTAAGCTTTGAATGTGGCTTCTCTCATATCTGATGGACCTCCTTTTCTCATTTTGAAGGCATTTAAGATTCCGCGTAGCTATGTCATAGTAATAGTATGAATATCTTGCTTTTCTTTTATGGCAGATACTTTTGATTCATACTTAGTAGACAAGGATCTTAAAACATTTTCAAGTAAAGTAACTTCTTTTATCTCTTCACCCAAGTTCTTCATGCAATTAACAATCTCATCTATGCATAAAAAGTAACTAGTGATACTTTCATCGTTGTGCATTTTGAGAGTTTGATATTGAATTCTGAGAGATTGCAGTTTGCACATTTTACCTAATTGTCTCCTTCATAGCTTAGAACGATCTTGTCCCATATTTATTTGGCAATTTTGAGCTGCATAAATTTGACAAATTTTGATTGTGACAGACTCTCTAATAATGTATTGACAACCTTGGCATTGGTTTCATATTGCTTCTTACCTAGCGTATCTGTAGGAATTACTAATAGAAATGTATATCCTCCTTCCACGTTTTCCCAGACATCTGTTCCAAGAGATTGAACATAGGTTGTAGTCCTTACCTTCCAATAAAAGAACTTGCTCCCATCAAAGATTATTGGTCTAATGGATCCCTCTCTTTCGTAGTTACTCATGATGAAAGATCTTCCTTCAAGCAATCAAGCTTCTTCTGAAGAACCTGCTCTGATTCTAATTGTTGGAAATAATACTGAGAGGGGGGGTGAATTAGTATTAGCAATTCAATAATATTTCATTTCCATAGTCAGATTCATATACACTACTTCAGTTAATGGAACTTGCATCTATACGCAACTGTATTTAAGGCAACTAGCGTATATCCTAGAAACTTATGATTCAGTTAATTTATCATATGTTGATCTTTACTCAGTGCATCAAAACCATATAAACAGTAACGAGGTGCAGTAAAATAGAACAGAAAATCACACACACATGAACACAAGCTATAAGCTAGAAACCCAGTGTGGGTGAAAACCACCTACTGTAATCGTCTCTATCTTCTTTTAATAAGAAACTTCTTTTTACAATTTCTGTACTGGTGCAATCTTATACAAGTACATAGGTTTCTACCTGTAGAAGGCTACAACCTTCTCTCCTTCTCCAACTTCTCTTGGAAGGGAACTACAACCCCCTAGCTCTTGTACTAGTTGATATGTCTACTAGTATGTACGTGTCAGCCTAGTAAAGGCTACAACATTCTCTTTTCTTCCAGGGACCACATTTCATAAATTTTCAGACTAGATCCATCAATAACATTATTCAAACATCAAATACGTCTGCATCAATCAATCTCCTTTGCACCAACCACAACTAAATCAATCAATCACTTTGAAAACGTTGTAACCAGAATACAGTGACCAGAACGTAGAACACTATAACAGCAACCAGAAGTAGCTAAAGCATATTATATGAGGTATACGTTACTTCAATGTGTCAAACCTACATGCATACGCACTCTTCTCAAGGCGAACCTGTGTATAAATCTGCAAATCAATTTTAAGATGTATACATTGTTTGGATATGCAAAACCAGCGTGTATACGTGCCTTTTCTAAGGTGAACCTATGTACAGATCTATAAATGATCATTTAAACTTTGCAACTATTGCAGACTTCAATTATACCTAGATCACCATATTTATAGTCTACAACATGCGCCAGTTATTCAGATAAAAGATCAAAACACACAAAGATACTTCACTTCAATCTTTAAGATCTTGACCCATCATTAGATCTTATCCTTCCTCAAGTGCTAAGGTTCATCCTTGATTCAGATCCAGTTGTGCAACATAACCCAATAAACTGTATTCTAGATCTTGCTCTTCATTAGATATTTAATACATGAGTGCCATTGCCTAACGATCTTCTCCTCCTTTTGTAGTCTTAGGCCTTACTCAATACCAAGGACCAAAACCACTTAAAACCACTACCTTGGACCAAATACTTGGAGTCAACACTTCAGAGAGGATACCTTGGACCAATACCATGGATCAAAATATCATGGACGAAATACCACGGACCAAAACTAAGTTTTCCAATGTGTACGCATCTTTCCTTTCATGAAAGTGCATGTGTATGTCATACATGCCTTTTGGTTTGCGAACCTACGTGTACACGCACCTTGGTCAATGAGGAACCTGTGTATACCCCTCTTTCTTCATTCTGAGAGTCTGAACTATGATCTGCCATCTGAGTGACTTGTCATCAAGGACAACACCTGTGTCATAGTGCCAAATCTGTGTCATAATGCCAACATTCTTCACCATACTTTGGAGCTTCCACTTTATCCATTTAAGACATAACCACTTCAGACTATTTTTGATGTGATTTTCATAATTGATGATTCTCAACCTCGCAGAGTGAAATGGGTCAGTCTCCATACTGAATCATCCTATGGAACTGCCACCATCTTTTGAATATATGGCCTTCTACTATATTCAACAGTTATCTAGGATAGCATTCGAGGTACAGAATGTCTTCAACATACAATTCTACAACTCGACCTTATAGAATTAACATGTACTGACACTCCCATAGCATGACAAGTCACACCAACTTGACCTTATTAAGAACTACCTGTAATTAATGCTCCTAGAGCATGACTAGTCACATTAGTTTTTTCAATAGTTGGTTTGTTCTTTTTTGTTTTGCATCATATGATTCTTGTACAATATAATAGCATACTACTACTTAAACTCACACCAAAAACTACAACATGGAAACAAACACACACAACAAAAAAACTTAAATCACTTTTACTTTTAGAATAGTTTGGGAGGTTGTTCTGGTGGCCCCTCATCACTACCTCATTTTGAAAAGTCATCCAAGTTGGCTATGTTTGCATTTTCCTTACCTTTTAGAAGATCCCTTGCACGAGTTCTACAATTCTAGGTTATATGTCCATATTTGCAACAATCAAAGCATTTTGTTGAGCCCTTAGTTTTTTTCATCTTTCTTTTAGAAAATAGTGCAAGTTCATGCACACCACCAACATCTAAAGCTCCTAAATTTTCCATTTTCTCCTTAGCTAAAAGTGATGATATCATTCTTTTTAATGATTGAGAGGGCATTTGACTTAATGTGAATACAATGTTCCTGTAGTTGGGAGATAGGTTGTTTAATATAATTACTTTAGCATCATATGTATCTATCTTGACACCAAATTTAGCTAATTTTCTAAAGAGAGACATTAATTCTTTTATATGATTAGAGAGAGGTGTCTCACCATGCATTTCGAGACTAAAACGTTGTAATTTTAAGGAAAACTTTGGGTTCATAGCCTTTTCTCCGAACAATTTACCCAGATGCTCCTAAATTTCATTAGATGATTTTTTCAAATCAATCAAATGTATTTGAGTATCTCAAAGACCTAATCCAATTATAGCCTTAACCTTGTCTTCTCTCTTTTCAAATTCAACTAAGATATTAGGCTCAATAAGATACTTTTTGGTTCGTTTAACTATACTCCACAAGCCCCTATTCATAAGTTGCATTTGAACTTTAACTTTCAATGTATGAAAGTTGTTGCCATTAAATTTCTCTAAAGCTAGAGAATCCATGCTACCTGTTCTAGATTTGAGATCGGTTTTGCTCCCAAGCTACTCTTGGAACGTTGAATTTTATGCACTATGGACTGAATATCAGGAGGCCAGATCAAAATCAAGTGAAATCGAATTCGGCGAGACAAATGGGAAGAGGGTTCTCTCCTATACCTCAAAATCAGGCACGTTTTCTAGTGTCTTTTTCTGAAGCTTTTTCTATGGAGGCTTTCGTCAGTGGAGAATGTATCACTGAGTCAACATCCATCGCTTTTCTTTCGAGCAGAGCTGGGAAAAATTAACACATACTCTTGTTTTGTGTCATATGTTCTTGTTCTGTGTAATATTTTCCTATTCTCGGCTCTCAATGGATGTGTTATGGAAAATCTTGTGGATAAATTTGCTACATAGATTTGTTGCTGTAGAGTCTTGAACCGAGATCCGAATTCCACATTAGAGAAATTCAAGCTACGCATATCACAAATCAAAATGAGAAGTTCAACAACATTGTTTAAGAGGGACGATGGTTCCCACAGCATAGAACTTTGCAACTTGTAATCATAGCTGATTCTACAGCCTTAAGGCGCATTTTCTATTGAAGCAATACATCAATGGTCTTCTCTCACACAAATGGCGCCGCTTTGAAGCATATATCTACTCAGCAGACAACTTCATGCACATAGATCTCTCACTCAACGGCTTAGCCAGCATTGGAAATATTTTAATGTGTCCTCCCACGTCGAAGATGAATTGGAAAATTCCAAAAGTCTTTCGAACAACAACGATGGAACATTGTGTCTCACACCCTTACCCTCATTTTGCAAAAACATCCACACGCAGATCTAACCGGTTAGCAAAAATAACTACACGTCGATCTAATTGTAGATCGAATAGATGACAATTGTCCCTAGCAAATAAAATCGTGGCTTAAGGGTTCAAAATTTTTGAGGCGTGCCTTGTGATCTACAACTATTCTTTAGATATCATTGTTTATCTGATCCATGTGACAACCACAAGCAGGAAAATGGTCATCTCTCACATGGTTGTACGCAACTTCACAATGATTTCACCCAGATCTGCAAACCACATTGATCTGAACACCACGGTTCTCCACCATTATGCAATAATACTCGGATAAACAACTCCTCCTCTTTAGACATCAAATCTGACATATCCAGTCATATCACTCCTTTGCAACAATGATTCAACACCACTGTGGGCATCTTCACTAAACATCGCTAATTAAATGATCGACAATCAAGAGCTTCTCACACTTATAGGTAGCCTCAAACCAAGCTCTAGTACTAAAATGGAAAATCAAAGAGATATCACACATGAATCAAATTCATTTTATTTTATTGATCTCAATGGTTACATATTTATCTCATATACATTATTCACTAGGACACATCTAGATAGCTATTACAACTCACACATAGGAAAACAACTACTTCTAGATTGACGCTCGGATACTCACAACACATGTAAGCGTTATTTCCAACATTTTTAGGTGTTGATTATTATTATTATTATTATTATTATTTGGGAATGAGATCTTTTCTATTATTAAAGAGTTGGTTTGATTTTATTGCATCGAGAAATATTCTTCAATAATATATAGTTTCTATATAAATTTGTATGTGGTTAACATATTTTCATTATTAATTGATTCTGTGATCAAAATAGTTTGTGTAGAATTAGTTTGTTATAATATATAACTATTTATTTTAGATGTGATTATGGATTCCTATTTCAGAAGAAGATTGCTAGTGTTATTTAAAAGTTGGTTTGAAGTCATTGGGTTGAGAGATATTCTCCAATAAGATAGTTCCTAAATTGGTGTGTGGTTGAGATATTAACTCAAATAATTGATTATGTGATCAAAATAGTTTTTGTATCTGGAAAATTCATTAATATATTTATATTATAGCGAATAGATTTTAATTCCATACAGTTTGCCTTCCTCGACTACTAGCCTGACCAAATAGAGAATTTCACTCTCTTCAAATGTGCCAAAGACAAAATAATTTCCTATCTTTGGAAACCGAAATACCAACACAATTGAGGATTGAAAAACTAAAAGACAAAGATAGAAAAATAACAAATCTAGAAGAAAATTAAGCAATGTTATGTGAATTAGTGGCTTCTACTGGGATGGGCTATTAGTTGTGTGTTTTTCTATATGACTGAGTCTTTGATCCATTGTTTCCATTTTTTATCCAAGAGAGAAGAATGTATTCCCCACTCCCATTTTATCTACCAAATCAGGAGGAACTTAATGTGCCATACCCATACATATCCATAGCGTACATTTATTTATTATATCTTGATCGAGTATGGCCTAGAATCGGCAAGGTGCATGTAGTTATTATATCTCCCTCTAGTATGCCCTACATCTAGAACCAAATAAGCTACCTTTGCTAATAGTCACCGTGGACTTGTTATGGAGTAAGTTGTCTAAACAAAATTGTGGGGCTTTCAGCCCTTAACTGGGTTTGAGTGCTCCCTCATTCTTGTTAGTGTGTTGCCCCATGGTGCGCTTGGGCTCTTGAACATGAAATGATATCTTACCTAAAGTTGATTTGAGCCGAAATACACGTTAAGAATCCCAAGAGGCCCAAAGCATATTACCTAAGGAAAAATTTACTTTTGAAAACCATAACCATTAAGGACAATCTCTTCTGCTAGGGAAGACCTTACATGCTTAGTGCTAAACAAAGAGGTAATGACTTCTCAAGAGTGAGAAGACCCTCTCTCAAAAGTGAGCACTTCTCCATCATCCTTGGAGCCCGTCTCCCTCACCCTTTGAGCCTATATCCCTCACCCTACTTGAGAGACAACCCTCAGAACTAAAATAATAAGAATTATAAAAAATTCCAAGTGGAGATGTATGTCAACCTACTCGACTTGTGTAGGAAGCCATCTAAAACCATAAACCTTAGTATGACCAAAGATGTATAAATAAACTGGTATATATTAGGATAAATGCCCTAGGGGACATAGGAAGCAACACTTATAAATTCATTTTTTTCTACCTAATCATTTAGGGATTTCTCAATTTATATAAAGGCCTAGAAGAGTAACCCTTTTAGGAATCATAGACAAATAAATTGAATGCACAAATCTATAATAAATAAGAGGTTATTGACTTGGGTTATTTGAGGAGGCTTCTTCCAATAACAAATCCAAGGTACGATTGTGGGCTCTATAACATACAATAAGTGACGTAAAATGATTTCACTCAACCAAAATTGATAACCTCACCCCATGAGAACCTAGTTGCCAGGCTGGAAGTAGCTCCATGAATCTAAATTGATTTGCATTAAGGGAGAGTATGAATATATACAAGGAGAAGGAGAGCATTGGGTTTCATCTCTCAATGTCTCTTCATCTTCCAACTTCCTTTTATTTTCAGTATTTACAATATTTACATCAATTTACGTAATCCTAAAGATTAGCTGACAAAATCATCCCCCTTAATCTGAAGCGATGTTGGTGAGTCCAAACGTCATTCTAATTCTTTAAATATTTTCCCTTCCAAGAACTTTGGTGAATACATTTGCAATGTAGAAATTTTGAATAATATGACACATATTCACAGAGCTTATCCCGATTATACACTATTGTGGAATACATGCATAATATATAACCTCCTCTACATTGATCATCAATTTAGAGAAGCAGAAACAATAACATGTGCACATAGAAGCATCAACCACACATATCAACACAGTATTTTCTTGGGGAAAGCATCTCGCTAAAAACCCAAACTATCTGTATATTATATTGATTGAGAACATGTAACAATACATAGTACAATACTCTTCATAAGTATCCAGCACTATCTCCACCTGTTACACACGATACAACTCAGTTTTGATCTCCAAATCTCCTCCGCTGCTTGCCTGCCTCCACTGCACAATACCTACATGAGAATGAATGAGAATGGCTGAATGATCCAAATTCGTATTTCCCTTGGATATACCACGCAATCCTCATTGGCAATACTCAATCTCACTAATTGTGCAAATCACATGCACAACTATAGTCACAACTGACAGCTGTCTTGCCCTTTCACTCATCTCTAACACTTGTCTCCACTGAACTGTCCATGCACTGAGTCAATTGATGTATTCTTCAGTTTTTTTATGAGTTAATAATTAGTGAATTAATTAATAATTAATTCACACCACTCATCACTTAGCCTATTGATCAGTTAGACTAAATACAACTAGTTCAACTAAGTCAAACTGAACACAACTCCATCAACTCCTCCATCAACTCCACAGAACTCAATCACTAAAGTCCTAACTGAAGTCCTTCATGAAATTGCTCAAGTAACCCATAGGAACCACTCATTTCCTTCTGGCAGCTGCATGTGCCACATCCGTAGCTTGAACTGAAGTGCTCCAAGAGGATAAGATAATGTTTATAGTCCAAATATTATTAAGAG
>APFE031316852.1:12270-44395 GCA_000404065.3 Pinus taeda | reverse complement strand
GTTTTGTGCATGATTTTCGCACATGTTTTTTGGACGCGATGGTTTTTCGGTCCATGGTATTGGATGCTTTGGCATGTATAAATATGTATTGTAACATTGAAAGGAACATAATGAAAAATCAAGCTGGTAGTCCCGGTTTTTGGATCCAGTGGGAAATCACTGTGTATATGTGTTTTATGTGTTATGCTCTCGCATTTTTATTTTTCATGTGATTTAGAATTCGTATGCAGGTAATTTCTGTACGGGGTTAAAACCTACAGTAAACACATTTGAATCTAGAAAGTTTTCATCCCTTTGGAAGAGGAACAAGATCCCATGTATCATTTTCCAATAATGAAAGCTATTCTTTATTCATAGTTGCGTCCCGATTTGGATGGATTGAAGCTTCTGCAAAGGTGTCAAGATCATAATTCGCTGATATCGAACTGAGAACGTGTATGTCGCTGATCTGTAGAATCACCTACAAGAGCACCTGCTACATCCTGTGTAGCACAAACCCATTTTTGAAGCTGAGGAGCTGAAGGAGGATCTTGAGAAGGCGGGGAAGGATTTTCATCCTCACTGTCATCATCTGAAGAAGAAATATTTTCAGAAGTAGAAGGGATAGAGAGAGGTGGCACATTCGTCGAAATAGGCTCATAGGCCGATATGTTTTCAGCAAAAATTACATCTCTTCTAATGATAACATTTTTGGATTTATGTGGAAGAAGTCTATATCCTTTGACATCTTCATAATATCCAAAAAAAATACATTTTTCACTTTTAGGATCTAAGGCTTTGTGTTTCTCATCTGGAATATGGGCCTATGCTTCACTTCCAAAAACATGAAAGTGACTTACATCTTGTTTAATTGAGCTCCTTGCTTTTTCTAGAGTGATATTATTTAAAACCTTAGTAGGAGTGTGATTTACTATGTAATTTGGATAGTTAATTACTTCTGCCAAACAATTAAGACTAAGTCCTTTATATTGAAGCATACAATTAGCCATTTCCTTTAAGGTACGATTTTTCCTTTCAACTACACCATTTTGTTGTGGAGTATATGGAACAATATGTTTCATTTGAATTCCAAGCTCAATGCAAAATTTGATGAATTTGTTGTTAACATATTCTTCGCCATTATCAGATCTTAGCTTAAGAATTTGATGTCCAAATTGTTTCTTAACAAAGGCCTTAAAGGCCAAGAACATGTTAAATACTTCACCCTTGATCTTTAAGAAGTATACACAAGTTCTTCTGGATAAAGCATCAATGAAACTTAAGAAATACTTGTAGCTAGAGAATGAAACAACTAGAAGTGGACCACATAAATCACTATGCACAAGCTATAAAGGGGCTGAGGCATGCCAAGAGGCACATTTTTCAAAACTATCCTGATGATGTTTTCTGAGTACTCATCCTGAACAAACACCATCTCTGCAAGATACCATAGGAAGAACCGTCACCATAATTTCTTTACATAGATTTTGAAGGGAGCGATAGTTTAAGTGACCAAATCGTTCATGCCAAAGTTTGTTCACTTCATCATTATGAGCAACAAATACCGAGGGAAGAGTTGATGACCCAAAGTTGTTAAACTTATACAACCTTGTAGAATCATCAGAAATTCCAGTAGCTAAAATATGTCTAGGATCTGTTAGGTTCTTAATTACAACATCGTGAGGTGAAAATTCAACGATTTTACCTTCACCTGAATGAGTTATCTGATATATAGATAGAAGGTTGCAGGATAATGTTGGAACACATAATACATCATGAAATTGACCATTGTCTATATGAATAGTTCCAGTCCCTACAACACTAAGAGATCTATCATCACCAACATATATATTTTTTGTGTTACAATCATTTAAATAAGAAAACATGGTTTTGTTTTTGGCCATGTGATAAGAAGCTCCAGAATCAATGAGCCACTCATGAGAATGGGAAGAAAAAGATACATTTAGTGCATAACTAGACCGAGATGCTTGACAACCACATGCAGAAAGTGTTATTCCTGAAGATGAAGTTGAAGTTGAAGAGTGCTCCAAATGGATGTTATGCTTCTTCATTGCTTCTTCCAAGGCTTCCATCTTCTTAAAGCATTTGGATTCTAAGTGGCCATCTCGATTACAAAAGTTGCAATGTCTATCAGTGTTCTTCCCTTTGTTTTTATTTACCTTATCATTTTGTTGAATTGATTTTTCATTTTGTTGAGACTGAAAGTGCTTAGGGCTCTTGTTTGTTTTTGGACCATTCTTTTTAGGATATTGTTTCTTAGGATTCTTTGAATTTGGTTGTTGCTGGGCTGATAAGGCTTTCTTAGAAGAGTTTCCAGTATTAAGAAGACTAGTATGTAAGAGTTTTTCTTGTTATCTTATTAAAGAATCACAAAAGGCATCAAAAGGGAGAGGATTTGTAGGCTTGTCCTTGAGAAATAAAGGCTTCTCTAGTAGAATGGAAGGTGGAAACAAACACAGAGTAGACTGATCCTAACTTAGTAAGAATGGAATAGATAAGGCTACAATCTTCTTTTTTAACCTTAACACCTTCCAAGAGAAGTCTAAGGGTCTTGAACTTGGACAAAAATTCTTCAATGGAAGAAAAATTATTGGGGTCCAACATAAGCAACTCATTTTCAAGTTGATGGGATCTAATTTCATTTTTAATTCCAAAAACTTTATTGAGTTGTTTCATTGCTTCATCAGGGGTATCAAGTTCTACGGTATGGAATCTAAGGTCTAGAACCCACGTGCTTGATCTTGCTTATTTTCCAATTTGACTGCATTATCTTCATCTTTAGGTTTAGATTCTTGGTTTGTGACTATTCTATAAAGACCTTTACTTCTAAATAAATCCTCCATGTAGGACACCCATCAAAAGTAGTTGGGGATGTCAAGAATAACTTGGTATGGACATTCCATTTTAACAGAAACTGAAGCTATCTATGCTGAAACTATGTGTTCCAATAAAAATATCTCAAAAAATTAGGCTGATTGAGAACGACTTCCAAATGAAGAAGTTATGGCTTTTTGAATAAATATTGTTGAAGACACCGACGAAGTACATGAATGTGCAGAAGTGAATGATAATGTTATATTTAAAAAAGAATATCCTCCCTCTTTACAAACTTAATCTAATTAGCTCACTTTAAAAAAAAATTATGTGACCCACTTTTATAAATAAATGAAAGTCACTTTTACAATGGTACTTTATGGGTTACCCACTAAATTGTAACTTAAATAAAAGATAAAGAGACTTTAGAATTATAAGTGACTCACTTTTTATAATGGGTGAGAACACTTTTACATAAAGTAACTTTAAAACATAAGCTACATGTGTTTTTTGAAAAAGTAGCTCAAAAAAAAGAAAGACTTGAATCCAAGACCTCTATTATCATAAAGTAACTTTGGACAAGTGAGCTAGTTTAAAAGGTTAGTAATTTTTGGAAAAGAGGAAGAATTTTTTTTTGTTTTGTTTTGTTTTGTTTGTTTGTTTGTTTTTTAGTCACTGAAGCTTTAGAGTGTGTCCTTACTTGAGAAATCCAATTTTTCCTACAAAACAAAAAACTACACAACCCAAAACAGACATGCAAAAAAAAAACCAAAACCTTACGGATTGAAGTTAGATTTCACCGTAAACTAAATATTTTCCTCAATGTTTATGATTTTTTGAGATCATACTAAGGCGTAGCAGAAAAGAGCATACACATGAGAAAAATCATTCCTTTTTGTTTCTAATTTACCTAAATCGTACAGAGTCGCGAGGCAAAGATCATACACAAAAATGAAAGGTATAGATCTGGTAATAAAAAACATAGAGATAAATAGAGAGATAAATAACTAAAACTGCAAATAAAGATTGTATACCTCGAGATCTTAAAAATGACGTATCTAAGGCTACAAGAAAACTTTTCATGTGAAACGAAAAGGGTTCCTCTAGAACATATGCTCTTGACACAATAGAACAGTCATATCATCCCGAAAGTGGTCAAAAACAATAGATCTAGGAAATGAAAGTCAGATGCAGTTGTACCGGATTCAGATTTGGATCACCAACGGATGCATCCATCAAATAACTCTGATACCATGTAGGAATTTAAAGGGTAAGTTCCTTAGATAGAACATCAAGGGACACCACTCAAAAAAAAGTCACACATTAATGCACTGGTATTCTTGACGTGGTTAAAACACTCAAATAGGGAAACAGTCCACGGCCTGAGCCAATGCGACCACTTCAGGCAATTAATTAATGTAAAAGAAAGAAAATTTACATAAGCTTCTCTCATAACGGTCACCTTACAAATGACCCTCCATGCTCTTTAACTAGAGATCATGGACCAATCGGGTGTTAAGCCACAAATCAAGTGTTGGTAATACCGAGGAGAGAATGAACCGTCAAATCACTTCATGTCTAGAACATATCGTGACCGTCATATTGTAAGTTACAAAAGCACATAGTAAAGACAAACACTTTACCTAACTCTACACTAGACCAAGTTATACTTAACTATTTCCTATGTGTTGGAATATCCTAACAAATTTATGCCAATAAATACTAAAACCATTCCATAAGTATTTAGATTGGTTGTCAGACCATAATAAGTATATCCAATACATAAATAATTAGAGTTCATGTGTGTGAATTAGCATTAGACATAGTTAAATGAGAGGAAATTAATCATTCATTCAAGGAATCACAATGCAACACAAGATGTAATATATTATACTCAAAATGAGATTTACATGGCAAAGGTCATCATAATGAATCTAGATCTTACTTTTTTACATTAATAAAAATATTTTCCACTAACCATGTAGGTATGCACACATGCATGCCCAAAATCCTTTAGATTATAGGAAAAAACTTAATTTTAATTCTTTGTAAATTTAATACCTTACATGATCTGTAAACTGTCGTGGATATTCCACTGGACAGTTCGTCATAACAAATTTGATAATATTATATTAAAAATCTATGATTCTACACTATTACATTTTCATTTAATTTCTAGATCATAAAATTAACTGTAATTAGTGCATGCAAGTAAAAGTAAATCAATTGGAAAAGTAGAGAATGACAAAATAAGCTCTCACACACATAATACACAAGATATTCTCTCTGGGAAACCCTTTCGAGGTAAAACCCAGCTAGAAGGTGAGGTCGCTTCATTCTCTTTATCTGTCTGGAAATGTGGTTGCAAATAAAAAAAAATTAATGTATGTAGCCCATGGGCTGCTATAGTGCACAAATCCTCTTTGTGTTTACTACCTCCTATCTCTCCTAACTATATTTTCTCAACTATGGAACAAAATTCTCTCTAAAGAATGGAACGTGTCTTCCTTCTAGTGGCCCGGTTATAACACAACCCTATAGCCTACTAGTGGTTAAGTTTGAGTACATCAACTCTTAACTAGAGTTACAAAATAGACTCTTCTATATCCTTTTACATCAAAAACACATGGCTATCTCCTATTCCATGAATAATGGAGGTTGATGCGACATCCTTCCAAACTATAGGTGTGAAAATAGGAAGACCAACTTCAAAGTGGCATAACTTTTGCATACCGACGCTGATTGATGTGATTCTTATGCCGTTGGAAAGATTTTTATGTGTAGAATAAACTTAAAAGGTAAAAGGCTAAGGAGACAAAGTTTTACCCCCAAAAAGCATTGTTTTATGCCTCAAAATGCTCCCAGAAGGTCTCATACCTTGTTTTGCCAAACTGGGTCCCGCAGGTAAAAATGGTCCTGTGAGTTAATTACTCCACTTTTTCCACTCCAAATGCATTGAGATGGATGAAAAGGAATATAATAATCCAATTCAGATCACACCTCCCCATTTTGGGTGGCTTTTGGTCCCCAAAAGCTTTTACTGAATAGGAATTTTTTCCTCCACCTTCTCTCTGATGTACCATTTAGCTTTGCCTCGAAGTTGTCCCTTTAGCCCAATATGCCAAAGGTATTGTTGCCCTTATATTGTAGTTCTTGACCTTTTCTGCAAAATGTATCTTCTGTAAACTCTGCTTGAGCGTCTAGTGCCAAATTCTCCGTAGAAGGTAAGACCTATTCCTTTTCCTGATCTAGCATGGAAGGCTCATACTATTTCAAATTCTCCACATTTACAACTGTTTAAATGCTCATATATGGTGTTAAATGAGTTGATAGGCGTTATCACCCACCTTTTCCAGTATCTCAAAGGTACCATACCTTAGAGCCTTGATTTTCTTAACATACCCCTGCAGCCTAGCCTTGCTTGACTGTAGTTGTACTCTGTCTCCCACCTTGAATGATTTCTCTATTCTGTGCTGATCATGCCTGACCTTATACCTCACCTGTGAATTTTGTAGTGTTTCCTGTACTTGATGATGGATCTTCCTAATCTTCTCTGTAAAATTTTAAGCCCTCAAAGCATCTCTTGTAAGGTATTCCTTCACTCCTCCTCGCTGCCCATATGCAATATTCAAAGGTGAAGGTGGAAAATATCCAAAACAAGTTTCAAATGCAGACTTTCCTATAGAAGTGTGGAGTGCTCTGTTATAAAAATGTTCTATATATACCAGATTTTCATCCCAGGTCTTTGGACGCTTCTGGTTGTAACCCCTCAGAAGCTACACCAAATTCCTATTGAATACTTCTGTCTACTCATCTGTCTGTGGATAGAATGTTGTAGATCTCTTCAACCTTGTTTCCATCTTCTCCTACAATGTAGTCCATATTGCACTGAGAAATCTTGTATCCTTGTCTGAAATGATGCCCCATGGTATCCCAAAGTGTACCCAGACCTATCTAAAGAACAAGTTTGTTTCTTCTTGTCTGATAATGATATTTTTACATTGCATCAGAACACACATCTCGTTGAACCTGTCAACTACCAGGAACAAGTATTCATGTCCCTTCCTATTTGTTGGTCAAACTCTCACAAATTCCATGGAAATTCTTTCCAAAGGACAAGTAGGTATAGGTAAGGGATGATACAAACCCTGTATGTTGTTGCTAGGATTGTTGGTACAACAAAGCATGCATCCTCTTATGAACCTAGCTACTTTTTCTTGCAGCTTGGGCCAATACATATACCTCTACAAGTTAGCCATGGTCTTACCTACACCAAAGTTCCCTGCAACCTTGGAGGTGTGAGCCTATCTAATCAATTGCAAACACTCACCTTTAGGAACACATAGCTTATTTATTTTGTAGGGTAATGCATCCTAGATATGATATTCAGTAGTGTTGCCACCATCATGCACATGAATATGACTCTACAACTTCTGATACACCTCCTTGAAGTCCTTATCTTCTGAATATGCCTCTTTTTATCCATCATGGGTTAATGAATTGATTTGCATAAGAGTCCCCAAATTTGTAATCTTTTATGTGGGTGGTCTTGAAATCATATTGGCCAAATTGTTTGTGCTACCCTTATTATATTTGATCACTAAATGAAACTACTATAAAAACCCCATCCACTTGTAATGCCTCGTTTGTTGTAGCTTATTCTAGGCCTGCAAGTACTGTAATGGCTGGTGATCCATGTGGATTATTGTCTCCTTTCCCAAAAGACAATGCTTCCACTTCTTCATAACTTGCACAATGACATAGAGCTCCTTATTATAGGTAGGGTAGTTTAGAACTACCCAATGACATACTTCAAAATGGTAGAAAACCGACCCCCCTCCTTGCATCAAGACAACTCCCATAACATACCCACTCACATATGTCTCCAATTCAAAGGGCCATTGAAAGTTTGGTAACCAAAAATGGTGCGTCAATGATCTTCGTCTTTAACTCATCGAAAGCCTTTCGCTGCCCTTTTCCCCACTGGAAACTCTTGCCACTTGCTGTTATGGCATGGCGCAGTGCTGCTACCACTGAAAACGAGGCTATGAATTTCCTTAGGTACTGTGTTGCTCCAATGGAACTCCTAACCTCAGTAAAATTAGTAGGCAACTGCCATTTCATGATGGCCTCCATCTTGGAAGGATCTATCTTCAATTCTCGTCCACTAATCACATATCCAAAATACACCAACAACTGTTGCGCAAACTTGCACTTCTTGAGATTTGCTAGTAGCTGGTGCTTCTTCAATGTTTCCAGCACCTACATCAAATGTGAAATATGCTCCTCCCAGGTAGAACTAGCACTATATACCAGTATATCATCCAAATAGACAATAAAAAATGAATCTATAAAATGGCACAGTACATCATTCATTAATATCATAAATATAGTTGGTGCATGACATAGGCCAAATGGAATAACTAACCACTCATACAAACCTTGTCTAGTTTTGAAGGCAGTCTTCCATGTATCTTGTTCTTTGACTCGAACCTAGTGATATCCAGACTTCAAGTCTAGCTTGGTGAAATAATTTGCTTGTTGCAATTGATCTAGTAGATCTTCTATCCTGGGCAGGGGGTATCTTTTCTTGAGCGTGATTTTATTCAACGCACTGTAATCTATACAGATGCGCCAAGTCCCATCCTTCTTTGGCATAATGATGATGTGTGACCCACATGGTGATGTACTCGGTCGAATGACACCCTGTCCCAATAGCTACTACAAATGTCTCTTTACCTCACTTGATTTTATAACAAACTCCATGTACAACCCAATATTTGGCAATGGGGAGTCTGGCTATAGCTGGATCTTGGGCTCCACTTCTCTCTTACAGGATAAACCTCTAGGCTCTCGGAACACGTCCTTGTACGCATGTAACAACTCCTCCAATTGTTGTTTTTATTTCTTAGTACACCCCTCTAGGGATGCCTTGCCTCTTATTGACTCCTCTATAGACTGATTTTCTCTTCAAAACAATAAAACATACTTCTTGTTGGAACTGATCAATTTCTTAGCTTGGTTGGCACTTATCAGTGAAATTTTTTACTTTCCTTTATGCTCGTTGATGATGAATGATTTTCCATCCTTGATGAGCCAGTACTGGTTAGCTCTTCTCATGATTATTGCATCACATATGTACATGTATGGACTCCCAAACATGACTCCACATAAATCAAGGGGAACTAGATCCAGATCTACTTCATCAATAAAATCAACACTCATAGCAAATCTATTTTACACTATTTTGTTACCTTGAGCTCTGCATACTTATGTACCCATCCCATTGGAATGAACTTCCAGCTCTAATTTCTTGACCGGATTTGCCGCAATGAGAGTTTCCTACGATCCAGTGTCAAATAGAGCATCAATCTTCATCTTCTTGACTTGCATCTTTACATGTAAGAGTTTGGTCATTTCTTTCTCTTCCTGTTCCTGAAGGATACTTAGATTCACCTCCTTCTACACTGATGTACAAATAATCTTCTCATCCACATCTGAGATAATTTCAACTTGGTTGCTCAAATCAATGGCCATCAAATTCTTGTTCTTATTATCTTTCTTCTTTTTCTTCTGGTTTAGCTTTAGATGAAACTTCCAGTACTTCTCCTCTTTATGGACATCAATGTTGTAGTGGTTACAATGGTTTCTAGGATCTTTGCACTAGTGTGATATGGTTGCCGTCTTTTTATATTTTCTCCCTTTTTGCTTCTTCTTCCCATCCTTAGAAGTGTCTTATTTCTCCTTTTTCTTCGATCCAGTTGAGTGCGCTCTTTTTGGGCCTATGTTCTCTACGTATTGTGCCTGTACACAAGCGTCGTCCACCGTTTTGGGCTTGAACAACATCACTTGCTCCTGCAAATGGCAGTGCAGACCCCCCAAATACTTCAAGAGTACATCTAGGTTCTTTAGAGAGACACCCAACATTATACCCATCTTTTTTAATTCTGTGGTGTACTCCTGCATGCTTTGGCCCAAATTTTGCCTAAGGTAATGCCACAAGATCCATTGGTCTTCCACATACCCAATGGGATAAAACTGTGACTTAATGAGGGTTTTGAAATCCTACCATTTAGTCATTAGAGGCTCTCTCTCCAACCTCAAGTTTTCCATGTGGCTCTCCCACCAAGTTAGTGCATGGCCCTCCAATTTCAGTTGCACAAATGAGATCTTCTGCCCTTCCTCGATTTGATGGACACTGAAATAAACTTCTAGTTGTTGCAACCAATGGTTCAGCTTTAGAGCATCGATCTCATCGTGGCATGGCTTGATATCGATTTTTGCTTCCACATTCACATAGGGATTGGTTCATGACACTCGAATTGGGTTAATATTTTTCGGGCTCTTTCTTCAACTAGTTATCTGTGTCTTCCCAATCTCTCGATCCCCCTTCTGATTTGTCCTCTGCATTTGAGTCCCCTTCTTCTCTAAATATCCCCAACTTATTTCTTAGGGCTGCCATGAGGAGGTTGACATTGCGGTTTATATCCGTGACTTGTTCTTAGAGCCGCGAAAACCTCACCTCTGCAGGATCATGAGGTTCATTTATAGATTCGTCGCCCATGATTACTATTTTATGATTTTCGGCCTCGCTGATCTAGATCCTTGCAATCTCCACAAAATACCCATATAAACTCACTTTGATACCAAATGATCTATAAATTTCCATGGATATTACACTAGATAGTTCATCACAACAAATCTAATAATATTATATTAAAAATATGAGATTCTACATTATTACAGTTTCATTTACTTTCTAGATCTGTAAAATTAACTATAATTAGTGCATGTATGTAAAATTAAATTAAGCAGAAAAGTGGAGAATGAAAAAATAAGCTCACCCATATATAATACACAAGATATGCTCTCTAGGAAACCCTTTCAGAAGAAAACCCAACTCGAAGGTGAGGTCTTTTCACTCTGTTTCTCTGTCTGGAAATATGGCTACAGATACAAAGAAGTAATGTTTGTGGCTCATGGGCTGCTACAATGCACATATCTTCTCTGTGTGCTCTACCTCCTATATTTCCTGGTTATATTTTCTCAACTATGGAACAAAGTTCCCTCGAAAGAAGGGAATGCCTCTTCCTCCTAGTTACCTGGTTATAACACAACCCAACGGCCTACTAATGGTTAAGTTTGACTACATCAACTCTTAACTAGAGTTACAAAATAGACTCTTCTAGAGTATTTTACATCACAAACATGTGGCCAGCTCCTTTTCCATGAATAATGGGGGTTGATGTGGTGTTCTCCTGAACTATAGGTGTGAAAACATGAAGGTCAACTTCTAAGTGGCATAACTTTTGCATATGGGTGCCGATTGACACGATTCTTGTGCCGTTGGAAAGCTTTATGTGTGTAGAATAGTATGAAAATGTGCAGAACTTAAGTAGTAAAGTTTTACCCCAAAAAATGTTGTTTGCTATCTCAAAACACTCCAAGAAGGTTTAGGATCCCATTTCGTCAAACTAGGTCCCGTCGATAAAAATGGTCCTGTGAGCTAATTCCTCCACTTTTTCCACTCCAAATTCATCGATATGGATGAAAAACAATATAATGATCAAATTCGGATCATTACAATGTTGCTCCATACATTTCACTAATACTCATCTTTCAATTTGTTCTCCTTTAGCCATTATCCATATCTTTCACTCATACTTAGATTCATATTTGGTCTCCTTAGGAATTTCTTGGACTTGGCTTCATATTTTCTCTCCTTTAAGCATTCCAAGGAATCAAATCCATAGTACCTAGGGAACCTAAGTACCATTCCTTGATTTATTTTCCATGGAAGGAAAATACGATGACATACCAAAAAAATATCTAGTATAAATTTGAGAATAGTGATTCCTTTATGGAGAAATATAGGTATCACCTTCTAGAAAAGGAGATATGTTACCCATAGCTAGATGAATGAGAAGGTTTTTTTATTTACAAAAGTATAGTAAGAAAGACACATTTGTACCTTCTATTCTAGAATACTATATAAATTATAACCTAGGAGGATCATATTATTCCCTTAAGTCTTAAATATTCTAACTTGAAATTTGAGGCCATGAAATTCATACAATTTGGTAGTAATTGGCTCAACTCAAGTGCCAAATATGTTCCTTAGCCAATGCAAAGATCACCTTCTTTGAACTTTCTAAGCCCTATGTATTGAGTTCCTCAATGAAAATTCTTTGATACTTTAAGTAAGAAACTCAAAGTTTCACTCATTACACAAGAAGGCCTTTTAATGAATCTCTAAGTGCTTGGACCGGTTAGTAGTTGAAATAAAAAACATTTAAACCAAAGAAAAAAATTGAACTAACAAATAAATTATTGAATACCACAATTCAACTCAAGAAACTAACCCCTTCTTGCAAGTTGTTTATTAAGCAACAAAACTATGATAGCAAATAGAGAAAGAATGTGATTTTTTTCTTAAATGGGAAAAATGGTGTGATGTATTTATAATGCATAACACACATTATAGATATAAATAAATAAATTTGGTGTTTAGTTATAAACAAAGTGTAATATGCAAACATTGTTGCTTATTATGTGCCTCTTATATAAAAAGTAATTGATAACAGAATAATTCTACGTGAGAATAATTCTAGTAGTATGATATAGAGTTATTATATTAAGATTTTGAATACATATATGCTGAGATTTGTGTAGTCAAAACACGTGAATTATGGTAATGTTCACCCTAGTAATTTTTTCAAAAAATTATATTAAATTAAGGTCACTCTTACTCAAAAGGTTTACAAATCACAAATTTATAAATATCTTAGTGAATAATAATGAGTTTTACATTATAAATGAAGAAATTAAAAAAAATGAATTTGAGTAATAATCTATATTTTAAACTTTAATTTTAAAATCATGTCAATATTTGCATAAAACTAAATCATACATTCTAAATTTTAGTCTTTTAATAATCTCCATCTTTCATAGGGAAAATTATCCAACCTACTTATGCTGTCACACAGATTCTTACAAAAGTTAAAATGATAAGGTAAATGCACAACCTATGTATAAATCTTATATAGAAATCAACCTTTCTAAATATATTTTGAGAAACATAAGCACATACATGAAACAATTTTTAAAATATGAATACTTTAATTTTTGTTATATATGTTACTTTGAGGTAACTCATACCAATTCTGTTAGACTTCTCGTTAAAACTTAATATAATCAAAAGATGTGTGTAACCTACCTTAAAATAATTGTGGTTAATATTATTTATTATCTACCTTAAGTTTTTTATATTTTTATTATAAAATAAGTTATGTAAAAATTACTTTATATAAACCAATAACCAAAACAATGTTATAAAATAATTTTCAAATTAATAAAAAAAAAAAAAATGTATAAAAAAACCAAAACAATGTTATAAATTTTTTAATTTATTTTTTTAAATATTTTTAATTTTTTAAAAAATTACTTAAATATTTTTTTATTTTTTAATTTTAATAAAATTGATAGAGTAATTGAAAAATTTAAGAGGTTACTGAGATTTATGGGGTGTATAATAAATGAATTTGGTGTTCCAAAAATGATAACCAAAGACATGAAAAATGAAGACCGAATTAATAGAAATGTAAACAAAGTTAATATTGCTTTACTTTCAATAGGATGTTTTGAAGAGAATGATTATAAATGTTCATGTTAATCTACATATCTATTGTAGTTATTAATCTTTGTAATAGAGAATCCATAAATTTATTGGACGTTTCAATATTAATAGTTCAATTTGGCTAGCATAGATCCATCTTAACTACAAATCTAATATGAGATCTAACATGAGTCAAGAGATCCATCTTAACTACAGATCTAACATAAGTCGAGAGGGATCAAATTTCTTTATGTGTAAACTTCTTTTCATTGTTTAAATTGTACTTTAAATGATAAATAGAATGTAAACTTCTTTACAATGCAAAATACAATGTTATTTTTCATTGTTTAAATTGTATTTTTAAATGATAAATAGAGTATATATAAGACCAAGTAAAAGTTTTTAATAATAAAACTTAACCTTTTCATCATATATACATAATTTTTTTTAAATGATATATAAATATACATAACTGACAATAAAATATTTTACATAACAGTGTACACCCAAATTAAAATAGTTATTGAATTTTTCTTTTATATACAACATTAAAATATTTTTTTAACAATTATTTTCTAGATATATATGAAGTTGATATCAAATAAATTAGTTAACATAAATTATCAATTGTTAAAATATTTTTGAAAATTACAATGCAGAATTTTGGTATTGGTAGTGGAAATGAAGTTTGAGCTAACCGGAAGTCTTGGGTTCAAATCTTGTGCTATCCCCAAGATTGGGGTTAGAAATTAGACATGATAACCCAAGTCTAAGTCTTGGGTTCAAATCTTGTGCCATCCCCAAGATTGAGGTTAGAAGTTAGACATGATAACCCAAATCTGGTGCTATCCCCGATTGGGGTTAGAAGTTGGACACGATAAAGATGTAGTCCTCTCAAGATTAAAAAAAAAATTACACATTTTTTTTCACTTCTAAACATACTCATTCTTTTTTATTATAGCTAAGATTATTTTTCTATTTACAACCTAGTTTTTATTTTTTTTTAAATAACATAAAAAAAAAATTATCCATCCTCTCATATTGCGCTGTAAAATAAATTTCTGAACTCAATCACCTAAATTTTGTAGATAAATATAACCATTTTTGCAAAATAAATTTGGTAAATAAATATAACAGTTTTTGTAGAGTGATTATGGAAAGGCCATAGAGAATATTAATATAAAATTCAATGAACAAGCAATTCAGTCCAGAAAAATATTTATTGAATATGACGGTTTAACTTAATAATTTAGTGCATAAGCAATTAATTAAAAAAATAAGATATTTGTCGACAAATATAACAGTTTTTGCCCGTGGAAATTCAACCATGTTTAGATACTAAAGCTTCAAGTTCTAAGAGAATGCATATGAAGCTAGCTAAGACCCAGCTCTATTCTAACTCATAGCATTATCTGCGTTCCAACTCAGTAATTGAAGCGTCCGCGTTGGATGGAGGAGCCACCAAATTAGGAGTGTGACATGACAGAGAAGAAGATGCGGTCGCATGTGAATGCGACAAGCCAGAGCCGGTGGAATTGGCGCTATGGGAAGCATGAGACCTCACAAAAGCAGGCTTTGTTGGATCCAGTAGCGTCACAGAATGAGATGAAAGCATCAAATTCACTGTGGACATCTGTGGTCGAAGTGAAGGGTCGGCTTGCGTACACAAAAGACCAACATGAATGCATCTGCATGCTTGCTCCTCATTGCACCTTTCAATTATCAATGGATCGACCATATGCAGAATATCACCTCGTTTGTATAATCTCCACGCCTGCATATCACAACGGATTGTCATGTACTTATATTGCAGAGATCGTTCTTATCAGTCTCTCTTGAATTGTACCGTGAACAGTTGAGAAGAGAATAGATATAAGAAATCCCCATAAAAATGGATAAGTAATAAAAGTCCAACAATCATACTTAGCTAAACGGACAGAGTTGATGATGGGATTTGTTTTTTTTATTGCTGGTATCTTTTTACATTACAGGTTTATGGGTAACCTCTCCAGAAATTTGAACACGTTGAAATTGTTACATATTTATCACAAATACCAAAATTCCAAAATTGAAGATTTTACAAATTTATCCCAAAGACCAAAATTCCAAAAACTGAAACTGAAATTGGTAACGGAACTTGCTTTCTTAAGTAATAAGACATAGAGCAATTAAAAATGCAATGAGAAAATTATCATGAGTATCTCACCCATCCTAAAAGCGTTTGCATTTCAGGTCCCAAGTTGTAATCCACGTTCTTCCTTCCTGTGATAAGTTCCAGAAGAACAACGCCAAAGCTATAGATGTCAACCTTTACAGATAACTGTCCCTGCAGAGCATATTCTGGTGCCATATACCCGCTGCGCCATATCCAAATTACAATGCCAAAGATTAAATAGTGTAGCAAAAAGTAAGAATTCAATAATGATAAACTGAATGCTTTCTGCGAGGGAAACTTAATGCAGTATCCTAGAATTGTCATAAAGTGAAAGATTTCCGCGAAGGAAACTTAATCCTGAATCCTAGAAATTATAACCAAGAAGGTAAATACGCAAATGCATAGATTTTCAAAAACGAAAACTATAATACTGTCATTCCTTTTGAAATCAGATGAGATGAGCATAGAGTAAAACATAAACATCCTAATTGTTAGTAGATTTTGACAGTGTGCCAGAGCGATGACAATAGTATTTTCGAATCTTACTATGTTCCAGCAACTCTTGTGCTGACGTGACTTTCATCGTCAGGGAAAAGTCTTGCTAGGCCAAAATCTGCTATCTTAGGATTCAGTCGCTCGTCCAACAAAATATTGCTCGCCTTAATATCCCGATGAATAATCCTCAGTCGCGAATCCTCGTGCAAATAGAGAAGCCCGCGAGCCACTCCCAATATGATGTTGTAGCGCTTGTGCCAATCAAGCTGGTTGCGTTTGTTTGGATCTGTATCCATGCATGGAAGATCCACTGACTAAATATGTACAAACAATGATGTTTTTTTGTCGAGGTTTGACACACATAATAAAAATGGAAGTCATGACTCACCGAACAGCATTTTATCAAGGCTGTTATTCGGTAAATACTCATAAACCAGCAGTCTTTCTAATCCCTCCGCGCAACACCCGAGCAGGTTTACGAGATTTCGATGTTGAATTTTAGCCATCAGCCTAACTTCATTCAGAAATTCTTTTTCTCCTTGCATAGATCTTAAGGATAACTTCTTGACAGCTATTTCTTTTCCATCTTCAGTGGTTCCCTGATAGACTCAGACAAAATATCGGAGTGAAAATTGTGTAAGGATGCATGAAAGCAGTCAGCGAAGTATTACCAATCATATTTACCAAGTTCGAATTCGAATTCGATTTAATATTATAAAAATTTGAATGAAAAAAATTTAATTCGTAAAAAATTCAAGTTTGAATTCGAATTCAATTCGATACGATAAAAATTCGAATGAAAAAAATTCAATTCGCAAAAAAATCAATAATAAGCACATCATTAAAAACATATTTTTTATTAATTTTTTTCACAATTTATTTTGAAATTAGGAATATTTTTTAATTAATTTTAAATAATATAACATTCTTATAAATAAAATTATCTAAAAAATTTACTATTCATCTTTTCTCTTCAAAACATCAATCCTTCCATAAATAAAAACTAATTAAGTTACTTCACACATTTGGGTTTCAAGATTGATTTACTTAAAATTAAGTTACTTCACACATTTCGGTTTCAAGATTGAAAAAACAGAAATTTTCTAATATCAATTTTACCTTCTATTTTGTTTTGCCTTTTTAACTTTTTATTTTTCTTCTTTATATATGCCATCTAAAGTCTATTTATTTCTATACATAGAATCTTAACCCTAACATAGACATAGAGCTACCTACATGGACACATGTTGGCTAAGCATTCTCTATTCGAGCAAGGGAAATTAGAAATGTTATGTAATCGGTGAAAATACAACTAGTATCACTCTCCTTAATCATACCAAGCCCATCCATGTAAGTTCTATTATTTGGGAGAAAAAGCCAAAGCTAATATATTTCCCTTGAATCGAATTTAACCGTATTAATCACCGAACCTAATCGAACTACAAAATATTCGAATTTTTCAAGCCAATTCAACCAAATTTGGTAACTATGTTACAAACTATTAGCATCTTTATTGCCCATTTTACCTTATAAACAGTGCCAAATCCACCTTGTCCAAGCTTGTTATCATCATGAAAGTTTTCCGTAGCAGCCAACAATGCTTCCATGTTAAACACAATCTGCTCAGAGATTTGAGTGTCTTCGTCGACGGACTCATGACCTGTAAGAGAAACACATACAACTTTATAAGACAATATGAGGTTCATATTTTGTAAGTTTGTTTAATAAGAAATTGTTTTTATATGATTTTTTTGGTGAAATTTTGATTTGTATTATTTAAACTATTTTTTACTGTATATGGATTCAGCACTCTGCATCTTAAAAAAATTGTAAGGAATTTAGATTGTACAAAATTTAGGCATGATTTGAATAAATTTATGATTTTGATAAATTCTTGTCTAGAAAAATTAGACAAAAACTTCCAAAAAAAAATTTGTGATTTAGATAAATTCATGTCCAGAAAAATTAAACAAAAACACTTCCAAAAAATCTCACTACAATTAAATTTTAATAATAAGTGTGAAATAGTGTTCATAAATAAATGTTGCCCCTGGCCTACAAAGCCCAACACGCAGAATTTGATGAATCATCCCAAACCCAAATCCTTGCGGCACAGACCGTTTTCATTGCGGCACCGACCGTTTTCTCTGCTAACAGAGAAAAACTCTCGGCGCCGCAAGGACTTGGGTGATCCGTCAAACTCTTTGTGGGTTGGATTTTGTACGGAAATGTGTAGTAAATCTAAAAGTGTATTCATTATCGTAACCAGCACCTACCTCTAGCGCAAACAAATTTATCAAATACCTTCGTATCGGCTTCTAAATATAGTAAATTTCAATCTTCTCCAAGTTGCAAACAGGCATAAGAAAAGCATGACAAGCGAACCACCAACAACGCCTGAAATTAATGGTATCTTGTTTGAAGACTTGTGTGACTGGTCGTTTGGTATACTGAATGGTGTGATCTGCTTCGTTGGTGCATTAGCCTCCGTGATCTGCTTCGCTGGTGCATTAGCCTCCGTATTAGCTGGTGCCTTTGCAGGGAGTGGCGGAAGCGGGGTTGAATTAAAGAAGGGGTTTGTTCCATAATTAACCATGCAGCTTCCCATCAGGCCCGCAACCTGTGGCTTTCCACTAATAAACGTGAAAATATAATTGATTGAATTTGTCAGACACGTTGTGCAGTCGTCACTGGATATATCTCTCCAGCACTGGACCAGACCGTAAATCTTTTGAAACATGGAGTCTGTGGTTGTCCCGGAAGCATAAAAGTTAGAGCTAGATGCTGCCTGAGCTGATAAATTGCTGAATAGGTTCCCAAGAGCCGTCATAAAAACATTAGGGCTGGTAACATTATTTACAGCGTAAACATAAGATGCATCACCAGTGTCCAGATTTCCGACGAAACTGTGATCTTCATAACGTAAGAAACATTGGGCAAGCCAAATCACACCACCGCTGGCATTCCCACAGAATTGTCGAAGGGAAGTGGTTGCTTGTTGGGAACAGCTGTAGCACTGTTCGGTTGTTGTGTCTCCCCTGCACTGGAGGAGGCCATATACTTGGTCAGGACTTTGCCCATACACAGAAGTGTTAAACCCAGTTTGGGAGGTTTGTTGAACAAGATTATTCAAGACTGCATTCAGATTACTCTCAAACTTGCTGCCATTTCTGTAGGTGACGTTGGCGCGGCAAATATGCTGTGCGTGACAAATATATGCAGGGAGAGTAAAGATGATCAAGAGAGATATAATGATGTCGAATGGCTTAAGAGTTTGTCCCATCGGGAGAGTAGAGCAGGAAACTCTTCCAATGAAGTCGGTATAATTCCTTAGTAGTGTCATACACCACGGAGAACCTACAGTGCAAGGACGTGCCATTACTGGCGCACCCCAAAATTCTGTCTTTTCTGCACAGATAACAATAGCCTTACTGCTGCTCCCCAAGATTCTGTCTATTCTTTCTGTTACGGGTGCTCCCTAATATTCCTTCTATTCTGGTTAACTAACCAATAGACTTACAGACATCATAATGGTATAAACAAATTTTTTCATCTATAAATAATTATTATATAGTTAATTTGATTCAAATTTCAATAAAATTAATTAATATTAAAATTAAAATATATAATTCAAATTTATTTATATATATATGTAAAATATAAATCAATATAAATTAATATCATCAAAAGTTATATCACATCATTTTTTTTCGGGCTCTGGAAAATTACATTTCAATCATATTTTTACAACTATACAGTCACATCAAGCCACTTCGTCAGCCATCATATCAACGGAATAAACCGTCATCACCAGAAATGCTCGTCAGCCATCATATCAATGGAATAAACCGTCATCACCAGAAATGCGCTAGCATGCTGCGCCGCAGGATTCGAACGTGGTTCGGGGTACGAGAAACCGTCTTCCCCGACCACTATACCATGCACTTCAAGTGCAAAAGTTATATCACATCATTACACACAACGCAACACGAAGAACGAGAAAAAAACCCTCAAAACAATTCAATTATACTATACCAGAATCATAAATCGAATATATCCATACCTGCCATCGCTTAATTCCATGGGTTATGTACAATAAGTATAACATAATACCAAGTTTTATAATGGTGAATAATGCTTGCCAACTGCTATGACGTTCTGTCCAACTTTTTATCAACATGTCAATTGGAATCATCTTGCAGCATTTGACTTTCATTTATTTTTACAACTAATGCAAGATTCGTCTCTCTCATCATTTTTTATACGAATAAGGCAAGATTGGACTTTATCTTCTTTTTTAACCGTGAAATTGAAATTTTTTTTAGTTATTTTATCTTTTTTAATGGTGGAATTGAAATTTTTTAGTTATTTTTTTACAAGGGGAAAGTTTATCATAAGTTCGTTGTCAAACCAATAGTGATCACAATCATCTCTTGTCGCTAACAGCTAATACAAGTTGACTCATCTTTCTTAATCAAGGAAAAAAATTTAATTACTTTTTTTCAGTGATTTTTTTGGTTTAAAAAGATTGAATTGATTTTTTTTAAGTAATTTTTTTATATGTGAAAAGATCTATCATAACTCAATTGTCAACCCAGCAATGAAAACAGTCATCTACTAACAAGAAGCTGACTCAACACCATTAATAAAAAAACTTTCAATTAATTTTTCATAAAAAAATAAATTTAACTTATCTTTTAACATTTTATATAAATAATACCACATTTGACTAATATTTTTTTTACCTATTAAAAAAGATTCGCCTTTATTATTATTTTTTATACGAACTAATGCACAAATTGACTATCAAATTTTTGGAGGAACACGGTGGTGGGATTGAGATGTTTTATTTGTCCGGATGAGCGTTTACTTTATTATTTTATATTTTAAATTTTTATTATAATTTTCTACAAATTATTTAAAATTGAAGCTAACTTTATTGAAATGACCAGTTCAAATTATAAGTTATATGTGTTGTAGAAAACTCCAAAATATCACATAAAATAGACATAATCCAACACATATCTCCTTTTTTTAAGTTCTTTTCGTATCAGATGACAGAACTTCGAATGAGGAACAGAGTGTAAATCAAAGTCGTAGAAGTTGTGGTTAAATTAAATATAAAAGACTTACTTGAAGTTGTGGCCTACCTTCAAAGGCCTGCTTGAAGTGGGCTGGTGTTCAGCCTCGTCGAGTGAGTCAAGCCGCATGATAAGATTCCACATAACACGTAAATCAAAATTCCACAGTATTCAACTAAATTATATATAATCAATTCTTTCGTGCAAAGCTGGGCACCTGCGCTAGGCTTTTGGAAAGTCATATTGTAACATAAATGTCCCTTAACATGGGTGCGATATAACACGATATGTGCTGTGATGAGAGAGGAAAAAAATAGCAGTATATCCTGTTATATCGCCCCCATATCAAGGCGTATTTACTTTACAATAGGGTTGGAAATAGGGCTTTAGGGCTTCAAATCCAGGAGCATAGCTAAATCTGAGCTATGCTTGGATTGGTCCAAAAATCAAAGAAAAAGCATTCGCATTCAAAGACTTTGACTTACCCTGTCCTGATATTCAGAGTGGTCTAGTGAGTTAAGCCACTAATGAAGATAAAGTGAAAAGTAAAACATAAATCAAAATTCTACCTCATTTAAAAAGATGATATATGATCAATGGTGCTGTCCAAAGAGGTGAGGGTGATTAAGGTGATCAATAAATTTAACTATAAAAATGTTTCATCATTTTTTCTTAAAAAAATCTTGATATTTAAAATTCTAAAGTGGGAAAGATATGATAAAGATTTCTAAAAATTTCCTCAAATTTATCAAAACCATACTATATTTTATATTTATTTGAAGCAAAAAAAGTTGTATGGTTATGCTTATATGCCTTATTGGAATCATACTATATTTTCTATTCTATTTGAAGCAAAAAAGTTGCATTGTTAAGTTTATATGCACTATTGGAATGGGCCATTTTAATCATTTTCCTATTTAATTTTTTTGATGGGATGGTCTAAATTGAAAGATGTCGTGGTGGCAAGTCCATCAACTAATAGAATTATATGTGATAACTTCCTTGCATATCCAAGTCATATGTTTAAACCATACATGCACTCCAAGGTGGTTTGATTTTGAAATTTATAATTGTTTGCAAAGTCCATCAACTAATAGAATTAAATGTGATAACTTCCTTGCATATCTAAATCATATGTTTAAACCATACATGCACTCCAAGGTGGTTTGATTTTGAAACTTATAATTGTTTACATTCTCAAACTTATGTTTGTTCAAAAGATTGTCAAGAATTTTGTTATTTTTATCCACTCCATTCCCTGAGTGGTTGTCTATGCATGCCATGCTAAAGTATGCCCCCTTGAGAACTAGCTATAGTGGATAGAATATGATTTTATTAAATTATCCATACTTTAATTATTATTGCTAAAAAACCAAATGTTGTTACATCCCATTAATTTGTGCTTCTTTTGTAAAGTATCCCCTAACAAACAATGTCCATGATTAATCAGTAATAAGCAAAGTTATAATATAGTACTTACATGTAACATGATGCTAAGAAATCATATTTCACTGTACTAAATTGTAAAGCTATGTAGAGATCAACCTAATTCAAGTCGTGTGCATTGAATACTTTCTCTTAACCACGGTCTTATTAGAATTTTTATATAATAATACAAAGTTAGGTTCTTATTATACAACTAACCATATATAAGGAATAAAAGGTTATCAAATTATTTTAATATAGTGATTATTATATTAAATTATTATTATTATTATTATAGTTTAATATATTATTTTATTTTATTTCTTATTGTTATAGAATAAATTATTTTATTAATTAAGGCATTCGAAAATATATTAATTAAATATTTATGGAAAAATTAAATTAAATATATTCATATTCATTAAAAATAATATTATGAATTTATTTATTTATTAGCATTTATATAGCAATATATTAATTAATGTAATAATACATAATTAAAAAGTACTAATACATAATTAGTATAGTCAACTACATTAGTTAAATATAATCAAATAGGAGGGTATTCACATTTGGTCAACTATCTTATTTGACAATAGGAACCTTAGTTCTCCTAAATTTAAAAATGTTAATTAAAATATTAAAAAATTATATAAAACATTAATTAAAATCTGAGTGTTAATTAATTTATTAAATAAGTGTTAATATATTAAATATCAGTGACTCTGCGACTTTCGTGATAAGTTTCGGTGGCTTCTACGGTGCGCCATCTAAATACAGACTTCTTCCATGAATGTGCGACTTCGGTGATATGATTCGACGATATGTCTTTGTAGCGGAACTCTTAATATATATGAGATTATGTCTATGCGATGATATGTCTCGTTAGTGACTATGTGACTATGATGATATGATTTTGGTTATATATATATATATATATAAAAGATGGTTGCTCCATTATTTGAACTAGATTATGTCTCTACAATGATATGTCTCGTCGGTGACTGTGACTTTGGTGATATGTTTTGGTGGCTTTTGCGTTACGACATCTAAATACTGTGGAAATAATAATTCCAACTACAGTGTACTTTTCGGAAAAATGTCATGAGTTCCCCGCACTGCCTTTCACCGTTTGGTGGTATTTTTCAAAGGGCAACGATCACACCTAGCAACGGACACGTGGATGAGCAGTTTTGCAAAACATTTTTTTCCCCGGAGCATAAAGATCAGTAAGTAGAGTCGTGCGATATCGTCTGTCAACCGTCCGATTAAATCAACGGTTGATGTACAGGCTTGCACAATAGAACTATAAATTGCTTAACGTGAAGTGAAAGTTTTCATTGACGGCCAGGTTATCAGTAAAGCATTTAATAAAAAATTTACTGTGGTCGTAAATGTAGGTAAAGTTTTTAATTTTATTATTTTTTTAATCCACGGGAGTAAGGCACAAGTAAATGTATTGTCATGTTTTTGTTGTTCGTTGAATATGAAATATATGCAGAAGCGTGAAAGCGCAAAGAAAATATTTTTTTTTGCCGTTGCTCGTTGAGAGAAAACGAGAAGGAGCACACAACAGCGTGAATGTAATTTCTGTTGGTGAATATGTAATGCAATACGAGAGATGCAGTAGCCCGTATGTATTGAAAATTTTACACACAACAGTGTAACGTTTTGCAAGCAGAGACAATATTTTTCAGGAGAAGACAGTAATATTTTTTTTGTGGAACTGAAGTGTTCTTGGAGTAATCCCTCTGTTAGAGGAAGATTTTTTTTTTGTAACAACAGTTTTATTAATGAATACAAGTTTCTCTGTGTGTAAAACTTTGTTATTCAGAAAACAATTTTAGTTTTCCTGGGATAAAACAGAGCATTATTCTATGTTCATTATTTGTTCTGGAATTATCAGAAGGAAGGATTTTTTGTTGCAGCAGCTTCTCCAGCAAAGTGAGTGAAGACTCAGTCAAGAAAAAATCCAAGGTATTTCTCAAGTTAGTCTTTTGTGTTACTGTTGAGGATAGTCAGTTATTTTAAATACACAGTCAAGTATTTTGAAGCATAGTTAAGAGTGCAAGAATGGCTGGAGCCGGCACTAGCATGGGTATCTGTAATACTCAGCTCCCACAATTTAATGGGAAAAACTATGGCTATTGGGCAATAACTATGACAGCTTTGTTTTCTTCCCAAGACTTATGGGGATTTGTTGAGGATGGTTTTGAAGAACCAACAGATGAAGATGAGTTTAATAATTTGACTGAGGTAGAGAAAGAACTGTTGAAGAGCTATAAGAAGAAGGATTCTAAAGCCCTCTACTTCTTGTATCAAGCAGTGCATGAGAGTTTGTTTCCAAGGATAGCAGTAGCCAAGACATCCAAAGAAGCATGGCAAACTCTCAAGATAGCCTATCAAGGCATGGAGAAAGTGAAGACAGCAAAACTACAGTTGCTGAGGAGAGATTTTAAGAATCTCTGCATGAAGGAGTCAGATAATATTGACTGATTCTTCACACATGTGATTGGTCTGGTCACACAGATAAGGTCTCATGGAGAGATTCTTGAAGAAAGGAGGATTGTGGAGAAACTATTGAGGATCCTACCCTCAAGGTTCGATGTGATTGTCACCACCATAGAAGAGACAAAGGATCTCACAAACTTCTCAATTGATGAACTACATGCATCACTGATGACACATGAGCAGAGATTGAGTAGAAATGAAAACTCATCTCTAGAACATGCCTTTAAGACCTAGGTGTTCTTTGAAAGAGGAAGAGGTCAAGGCAGAGGAAACAAGAAAGGAAGAGGCAGAAGCCAAAACAGAGGTGGAAGAAACAGTCCAACAAATGCTCAAGGAAGAGGCAACAATCCAAATTAGAACCAAGACCAAGGCAGCAGCCAACAAAGTGGACACCATCATGCTTAAGAACAAAGGTATGATAAATCCAATGTCCAATGTCACTATTGTAAAAAATATGGGCATTATGCAAATGAATGTACGAAGAAGCAGCATGATATGAATCATAGAACTAATGCAAATTTCACTAGAGAAAATATCATCCAAGATAATTTGTTTTTAGCTTGTAATATGATTGAAGCAAAGAGTGAAGATGTATGGTTTCTAGACTCCGGTTGCAGTAACCATATGACAGGAAACATAGCCCTGTTTTCTATGTTAGATCAGAGTGTGAAGTCACAAGTCACACTAGGGACTGATAGTAAAGTTTCTGTTATGGGAAAAGGAGAAGTAAATGTCTTAACAAGGAAAGGTGAAAAGAAAACCATAGCAGATGTTTATTATGTTCTTAGAACGAAATGCAACCTTTTAAGTATCGGAAAGCTTGTTCAAAAGGGTTACAATGTTTTCTTTGAGAATGATGTATGCACCATCATGGATAGACCACCCAGAAAACGATGTATTGTTGAAGTGAAGATGACAAGGAATAGGATGTTCCCTCTCAGAATGAAAGCAGATTTAAAAAATGGAGAAGAAATAGCAGTAGTGACACAAGAGGCTTTCCAAAGCGAACCAAAAGATGAAAATTGGTTGTGGCACTTGAGATTTGGACATCTCAACTTTGGAGGTCTTAACTTGTTGAATAGAAAAGAAATGGTAAGAGGATTACCATTGATAGAGAAACTAGACAACGTTTGTGAAGGTTGTATCTTGGGGAAACAACATAGAGAATGTTTTCCATCAGGGAAAGGCATAAGGGCAAACGCACCCTTAGAGATTGTCTACTCAGATTTATGTGGACTAATGCAAACTCCATCACTTGCAAGCAGCCACTATATACTAACATTTATTGATGATTTTACTAGAAAAACTTGGGTTTATTTCCTGAAGAACAAAAGTGAAGTGTTTGAAAGATTTTGCAATTTCAAAGCACTTGTAGAAAACCAAAGTGGGCTACATATCAAAGTTTTAAGAACTGATAGAGGAGGTGAGTATATCTCGAAGTAATTTCTATGTTTTTGTAGAGAAAATGGAATTCATAAGCAGTTTACCACTAGGTACACTCCGCAAGAAAATGGAGTTGCCGAAAGGAAGAATATGACAATCATGGATATGGCAAGGAGTATGTTAAAGGCAAAGCATTTGCCAAATGATTATTGGGTTGAAGCTGTACACTGTGCAGCGTACATTTTGAATAGATGCCCTACAAAAGCAGTCATGAACAGAGTTCCAGAAGAAGCATGGAGTGGGACAAAGCAAGGAGTCACCCACATGAAAGTTTTTGGATGTGTGGCTTATGCACACATTCCAGATCAACTAAGGAAGAAGTTGGACAGCAAAGGGGAGAAATGTATTTTCATTAGATACAATGAGGAATCCAAAGCTTATAGGTTGTATAACCCATCCACCAAGAAGCTTATTGTGAGTAGAGATGTTCAGTTCATTGAGGAGGAAGCTTGGGATGGAAGCATAGAGAAAATAGTGGATGTTAAAAACCCCTTGTCTCATGATGAAGATGATGAGGAGATGGCTGAAATACATCCCCAAACAGCAGCACCAACACAAGGGCAGCAAGAGACACCCTTGAGGAGAAATGAAAGTGCTTCTCCAAGCACACCACAAGGAGGAAATTCAAGTGCTTCTTCAAGCACTTGTACACCAAATGAAAGAGGTAAAAAGTTCAGAAATTTAAGTGACATTTGTGAACAAGAGGCAAAAAATAAAGGTATGAACTCTTTGTTTGCTTTATATTGTCATGTTGATGACCCTGTTAATTTCGAAGAATCAATTAAGGATACGAAATGGTTAGAAGCTATGGATGAGGAGATCAATTCCATAAAAAGAAACAAGGCATGGGATTTAGTTGAACTACCAAAAGGAAAAGAAGTCATTGGAGTTAAATGGGTCTACAAGACCAAGAGTAATGCTGAAGGCAAAATAGAAAGGCACAAGGCACGACTTGTTGTCAAAGGATATAAGCAGCAACATGGGAGAGACTATGAGGAAACTTTCGCATTGGTTGCTAGAATGGAAACCGTGAGAGCAGTGTTGTCCATAGCAGCACAAAACAAGTGGAAAGTTTACTAAATGGACATGAAGTCAACATTCCTAAATGGACTGTTAATGGAAGAGGTTTACATTGAACAACTTCTAGGCTATGAAAAGAAAGGCCAAGAGCACAAAGTGTGCAGATTGAAGAAAGCTCTTTATGGGCTGAAGTAAGCACTAAGAGCGTGGTACAATAGGATAGATTCCTATATACTAGAAAAAGGATTTGAAAAGTGTGAGGGAGAACTCACCCTCTACATCAAATAAAATGATGGTAAAATACTAATTGTTGTGTTATATGTTGATGATGTTATTTTCACAGGTAATGATGCTTATCTTATTGAAAATTTCAAAACAGTCACAAAAGAAGAATTTGAAATGACTGACATGGGTTTGCTGAGATACTTCTTAGGAATAGAAGTAGAACAAAATGGAAATGAGATTTTTATCTCACAAGCGAAATATGTTAATAAAGTGTTGGAAATATTTAATATGCAGCAGAGCAAAGCAACAATCACTCCCACAGTGATGGGATTAAAACTCAACAAAGAGGACAACAGCAAGGATTTTGATCCTAGTTTGTACAAGAGCATAGTTGGCAGCCTCACGTATTTGACTGCAACTAGGCTGGATATAATGCATGCTGTTAGTTTGATTTCCAGATTCATGGAGAGGCCAAAAGAAGCACATTGGTAGGCAACAAAAAGGATTCTGAGGTATGTTAAAGGTACTAAAAGGTTTGGCATTTTATATACTACTTCAGAATGTTCAGATTTAATTGAATACACTGATAGTGATTGGGCTGCAAGTGTAGATGATCGGAAAAGCACATCCAGTTATGTTTTTCACATGGGTTCAAGAGCCATTTCATTGGTTTCTAAAAAACAACCTATTGTAGCATTGTCTACAGCAGAGGCAGAATATGTGGCAGCTACAGTAGCAGCGTGCCAAGCAATTTGGATGAGAAGGACGTTAAGGAGTTTGTGCCAAGAGCAAGCACAAGGAACTGTGATTTTTTATGACAATACTTCAGCTATTGCATTATCCAAGAATTATGTGTTTCATAAGAGAATGAAACACATTGACACAAAGTTTCATTACATCAAGGAATTGGTAAACAATGGAGAAATTGTTTTAGAACACTGCAGAACTCAGGAGCAGGTTGCAGATATTCTGACCAAACCATTGGGGAAAAAAAGTTTTGAGTTTTTGAGGAAATGTCTGGGTATGACTGATAACCCAACAGTTGGAATTAAAGATGATTGTTGAAATGTTACTTTCAACTACAGCGTCAAAACCGCCAGTTCCCCGCACCGCTTTTTACCGAATGGTGGTAATTCTCGGGGAGGCAGCGAACACACTCGTCAGCCGACATGTACCCTGAGCAGTTTTGCAAATACAACATTTCCCCGACGCGTAAAGTGCGGTAAAATAGGCCGTGCGATTTTACCGACAACCATTCGATTAATTAATGTAATTTATTATGGTTGTTGAATGATAAATGGGTTGTGTGCAGAATTTTTGAGAAGAGTACAACGGGGAAGAAGAATTCCATAGGGGGTTGTTAAACAAAAAAAAATCAGGCTCTCCATCTGTGCCGTCGTCTTTTTGAATGCCCTTGTAGCACCACTGCAACGAATGATCAGGAAACAACATCCTCTGAAGGTGAATATGAAGCATCTGCAAAGGGTCACAATATGGTCTGCTTCTCAATACCAGTGGAGGGATATCATCCTCACGAGTCTCAATGTGGCGACAACTCCAATTACACTGACTGATCGGATGTAGGCTGATTGAAAAGCGTTGGATGGACGTGGAGTAAAATCCATGTGAAGTAATTAATGAAAATTTACCGCGGTTGTTGAATGTAGGCGAAGTTTTTAATTTTATTGTTTTTAATTCACGTGAGTAGTTTTTTTTTACGATACAGGTAAAATGTAATGTCATATATATTTTGTGTTGTTGAAATGTAATGTAAGATGCAGCAGCGTGAAAGTAAGAAGTGAAAAGAAACATTACACACAGCTATTGTTTGGCCATGAATACGACCACTTTGTAACACTTATTTCATCCATTTTTACTCTTCTCTATTATATCATTTGTTATAATTTATCATTTAAATCCATTTTATAAATGATTTATGCTCTTATGGATGAATATTATTTATCTTCCTTTATTTCTAATAAGTTGATGTTAATGCATGATTTTATCCATGATAGTTTTAATAAATTGTTTGTAACATTATTCACCATTTTTAGCCTCCAAGATAATTTCCAGATTGAAGATTTGACCATTAAAAGTGCCAACTCAGAAATTCACTGGAATAAGGATTGATAATTTTGCAGTTGAAATTCTGAGCAAATGAAGATGAATCTAGAAACTCTCGAACATGGGTTTTGTCCATAACGGACTGAATTAACTTTAACAAATAATGCTTTACCCAAATTTGGTTTTTACTGAGAGAAAGACAGGGTTCTTGGAGCATGATTTTCTCAGATTTGTTGTTGCGACCGTCCTCCAAATCTTAGCTGCAAAGACCAAATTCGCCTTGCTCTTGTTAAAAGTTGAATGGGAATATATTTTCTTGTTGATCAATTGGTTAGAATCAATCCAATTTTGTAATATAAATCATGTTGTAATTATCTTTGTTGTAACTTCTCTATGATCTCTCTCTATTTAAATGAGAACAAAGATCAGAGAAGGGGATGATTAATTTGGAGAGGGATGATGAATTTAGAAATGGAGACTTAAGGATTCAGAATTATGATTTGAATTAGAGATTTAGAAGTAAGGATTCATGATAGAATAGGAGGAAAAGGAGATTGTTGCATGTTGTAATTCTCAGAGCTTCAGCTGTTGTATTGATTTTACAATTTGATGATTAATACATGATTTGGGAGTTGTTGTTCATTTTGTTCATCTGAAGTAACCCAGCAGCATCCGCTGGCGGCTAAGGGCCCAACCTCTGGTGGAGTACGCTGCTACTGTTGTATATTATCTTTTTGGTTTATGTGTGGTTTGTATTATCATCTTGAGTCGGTAATCTAGTGTGTTTTGGTATCTTATATTGTAGCTCTGTTATATTTCATATATCGTTCTCTACAATAAGAAAGTTGTAATGTGCATTCTGATCTTATAATGTATTGCTATTCCTTTAAAGTCGTTAATGTAACATTGTTGTTCTCTACATAATGCTATTGTTGTTTAATTGCAGAGTAATCAAGCTGTAACCTTCTTAAGCTGGTATTACTGTATTTATCTATGGTTTATACTTCATACGATTGCTGTTCAATTAACATTGTGGTTCCATTATGAATTGTAATCGTTACCCTTCCTAACCAGGATTAATACTTGCGGTATCAGACTCAGATTGTTGTTTTTCTTAATATCTCTGTATGCCGTGTGTATTATTTATTTCAGCACCGTAGGCTCTAAGCGCTGTTCTATATTTCATTTCTAATTAGTTGCCATTCTATTTCCGTGTGTTGTCTGATTTATTCTTAGAGTAGAGGTTGTTATCTAATTCCTGTAGAACACGATTGTTGCATTTATTCTTGTAGACTAAGGTGTTGTTGCTTGTTGAATTCAGTTGTTGTTACATTTCCTAGCTGCTGTTCCATTTCCTGTTATTCGCATTATCTTTGCTTTGGTGTGAAGAACAATCTGAAACTGTAGTGGGCATTGACATTTGTTGTCTAGTTCCTAGATTGATGATCTGTTCCTTGATTATCTTCAGCTACATCAATTTACAAAGGGATGAGTTACTGTTACTGTACCCTTGACTGATCATTTGTTGTAGTTTTATGAATGCATGATTTAAGTCTTAAAGTGCTTTGTTGTAAGTAGATCTCATTTTGAGCATCCATTTACTCTTGTATTTTGAGCACTGTGCTACATCTTTCATAACATTACTCTTGAGTAAATAGCCGCCTCAGACTGAGTACACTCTTGAAATAAAAAGTCATCCCTAGGTTGACAATTAATGTGAAGGTAATTAGGAGTTAAAAAGACACCATTTTATCGCTCGACATTTTGGCGTCGTTTCCGGGGAGAGTGTAGCCATTTTTAAAGAGTAGTGTGCATATGATGAGTGCATGTTAGGAAAGAATTGGGTATTAAAAACGAAAGGTAAGAACCTGCGTACGGAGCATGTAGAAGCCCTGCTCCCCCACCCGCTTTCCAACAGAACTGTTAAAGAACTTAGGGTAGAAATAGATGTTTGAATTTCTGTGTGAATGACTTTAAAAAAAAATAGAAATTTTGAAAACCAAATCTCATGATTTCACTCAAGTGGTGATGTAAGCACCACCCATTTCACTAACCGATTGACAGGAACATTTGAAGAAGGAGCTTTGAAAAAAATACATGAAGAACATCTTCTATTATGATAAGAAATGGCTCACATTTCTACTTTTGAATTCCCTATCAAAGATCTAGGAGGAGTGACACAAATGCACATAATTCCCCCATCTTCTCTACCAAATTTTCATGGCTTGACAAATGAAGATCCAAATACATTCTTATTTGAGTTCGAAATACTTTGTA
>APFE031316852.1:0-11987 GCA_000404065.3 Pinus taeda | reverse complement strand
GTGTTTCCTCTTACTCTAAAAGGAGCAGCTCTCCAATGGTTCATGAGCCTAGGTGGGAACTGCATCCAAACATGGGAGGACATGAAGAACATATTCTTGAAGAAGTATCAAGACTATTGCAAATCCAATGAAGATATTTTCAATATGATACAAGGGGAAGATGAAAGCTTGGAGGACTATGTAGATCGATTTCATTACAACCTTCAAAAATCAAAGCATAAGCATTTGGAGAAAGAGATCTTAAAAACACTCCTTCTTAAAGGAATCAAAGATGAATTGATAGAACTCTTAAATCTGATAGGAAAAGGTGATGGTTTTCATTGTTATATGATGATGGTTCTGGATTGTGCATAAGGTATTCAAGAAGAATCTCCAAGGTTGGTAAGAATTCTAGAGATGTTTGTTCTTTCTTTTCCAAATCTGCTACAAGAATAGGAGACATAAGAGTTGAAATCAATGTTTTATTTGAAAATTTTAAAGTTTATTTTATTAGCTCTCTAAGTTCAAAATTGGATGCTTTGCAGGTTCAGAAGAATCAAGAATTTGATGAAGTGTTTTGCCCTCATGACCGAAAGGAGCATCTCATAGATACTCACTCTTCCTTATCTAGGATGGAAGTAGCATATCAGAAAGATGAGGAAGCCGCAACAAGGTCAAAACCATGGAAATCATGGCCTATAGGTATCAATCAAAACACTTCTTCTCCATTTTCTTACTTGCATAATCCATTATGGAATATTAATGTGTTAGGGCAGCCATGTCAATTTCAATATAACCATCACCAATCTTGTTTATAAGTTTGGCATGGTCCATCTTATGATTGCATGACTACTCTCCCTCATCTTGTAGCAAAAACACATTTTCCATATTCTCCACCAGCTCTTCCACAACATCCTGCTTGCATATCATATTCATCCACTCAACCCAATCAACCACATCATCAAAATGCTCCATTCCTCACACAATTTCCTTCTCAACTAATTCCACACCCTCACAACATGCTTACAATGTTGAACTGCAAAAATTACCCACCCTTCCCACCCATTTTATCTCACATGTGCCATTAGAGAAAACTTACAATGAGATTCAGAATGTTTCAAACGCAAAAATTGTAGAAGCCATGGAAGAAAATGAGGTTTCTTTTAGTATGCATCAACAAACCATTTTAAAAGCCCAAGAACTTCATGGTATGATGGCTATGGGAAATCAAGAAAGTAACGGATGCATTGAAGATTGGTTTCACTCCATCATTTGTTTACAACATCACTCTATGCTTCAACAATTTTTGATACCATTTTTTTGAAGGGAAGTTGGCTTCTCATACCCTAATATACATTAACATGCATTTTTCAAATTTGGGTATGTGCATACTAGAGGCCTTATTTCTAAAATCGTTCCACTAGAAATACTCTTATACATAAACATATTTGATTCTCAAACAAGAGTAGGATAGTGGAGAAAATAAAATAAATAAAGAAATAAAACAAACACATTTTTTTTATTTTTGTAAAACTAGTTGTTTCTTTTGTTGCAACACGCTATCGAAAACAACATCGATGATAAATGTTTCAATTCGTTTCTGTATGTATATGATTTATAATAGAAATAACAATTCTACAATCACTTATATTCATTTTTATCATTAATATGAAAAAATGCTTGAATATCATTTTTTTGGCTTGCAGGCTTGATGAGATTTCTAGAAAAACAGTCAGGACAGTCATGTTTTGAGAGACCAAAAGTAAATATTTTTAAAACCTATTTCTACTCTAGGTATCCCTTGATGTCTAATTTCTAACCCAATTTTAACCACTCAATTTGGATTTGAAACGAAAAAGTTAGAAACAAAACATTGACAGGGTGTCTAGTGGGCAGCTCGTGAACAAAGTTGGGACAATAAGTTTTTGGAGGCCTAAATGTTTGAATTTTTAGAACCTGTTACTATGGTATATTACCCTATGAATCTATTTTAAATGCAATTGGAATCACTCATTTTTGATATCGTATGGGGAAGTTATGATCAAAATACTGTCTGTCTATCGTAAATCAGCACCCTTAAAACTATGTCTTTCCGGTTGTTCCTTACAGTATTTGACCTATCAATTATTCCTTTATTCAAAACATGTTTCTATTAGAGATACATAAATGAATCTACTTTCATTTCCAATTTGAATCATTCGAATCCGACATCAAACGAAAACTTTATGCTTGAAATATCAACTATTGGTCTAAGCTGGGTAATCGAAAATGACTATGTTATGCAGGTTGTTCTAACTAAAATTGACATATCATATCATTGAAGTTTTAAAACCTGTTTCCATTGGATATACATCTTTTAATTATTTTCCATTTGGCTTTGGAATCACTCAATTTCGACGAAAAACAAAGAAGTTGTGATTAAAACACTGCAGGTTAGCATGATTGGCCACTGCTCTCCCACAAGTGACAGATAAATTTTACTTTGTTATTTTCTCAATGGATTTGTTATACAGAGTAAATACTTGTTGTTTTTTTGCATAATTCTTGGATTAGGGGAGCCCGATCACCTCTCTCTCTCCATGATTTAATGTTTTACTGTAGGTAGACACTCGTTTTTTTGCAGGGCCTCGGAAAATAAAGAAGGTCAATTTATGGACGAGTGATTTTTGAAAGAAATTTTAATGAAACAAAGGGAGTTTCATCCAACTCCTTACCCAATGAATTCATAATAGAACAAATGAAGAATTGATTTCCATTTGAAGATTCATGTCTTGTCACTGTTGCCAAAATATTTTTCAAAGAGATCATTTTTTTACATAATATCATAGCTGTTGTAACTTAATTCATTTATTTACATACCGTTTTTAAATAAAATGTTGTTTCTTTTCTGATCTCTCTTATATTTTGTGTTTCAGGCATTGCTTCATCCTCAGCATCAATACAATGAATAGCTAATTCATTCTTTGCGTGCTTGCATTTTATGCTTGTGCATTTTGCTGTTCCTTTTCTGAAGGAACAACATTTGTGTGCACTTTTGTTGTTTCTGCTGTTCCTTTTCTAAAGGGACAACATTTTCGTTTTGCTGTTCTTTTTTCAAAAGAACAACACCTTTTGTGTCAGCTGTTCCTTTTCCATGGTTCATTTTGCCATTCCTTTTCCACGGTTCATTTTGTTGTTCCTTTTTCACAGTTCATTTTGCTGTTCCTTTTCCAAAGGAATGGCACTTGCGTTTTTGCTGTTCCTTTTCTAAAGGAACGACACTTTTCATTTTTTTTTTTTCTTTTCGAAAGGAACGACACTTTCGTTTTTGTTGTTCCTTTTCCAAAGGAACGACACTTGTCATTTTTGCTGTTCCTTTTCCAAAGGAACGACACTTGCATTTTTGCTATTCATTTTCCAAAGGAACGACACTTTTCATTTTTGCTGTTCATTTTCCAAAGGAACGACACTTGCGTTTTTGTTGTTCCTTTTCCAAAGGAACAACACTTTTCATTTTTGCTGTTCCTTTTCCAAATGAACGACACTTTTCATTTTCGCTGTTCCTTTTCCAAAGAAACGGCACTTGCGTTTTTGCTGTTCCTTTTCTAAAGGAACGACACTTTTAGTTTCTGCTGTTCCTTTTTCCAAAGGAACGGCATTTGCGTTTTCACATTTTTTCGTGTGCATTTTTGCTTTTTGGTATGCATTTCCTTTGTTGTTCCCTACAAATAACAATACTTTTTTTCAGTGTTTTTGTTGTTCCTTCAAATGAGCAACACTTTGGGAGTATTTTCGAGGGCAACCCTTCCTTCCTTTTGTGGGATTATTCCTAGTTCATCTCAACCAAATTTTACTGATTTTCTTTCATGGCATGAAGTACACTATTTTTATGAGGACAAGAATTATGGATTCTATTGAAGCGAGTTAATATCATTCATGTTATGATCTTTAACAGGACAACTCCTTGATGATAACTTATTTTCAAAAGGGACACAATTATTTATATACTACTTTACTGCATTGCTTTCTGTTGAACATGATGTTGATTGATCACCTTAATACCATGTTGGTTCCACCCTTCTTGGTTATAATCTTCTCTGTCTATAATAAATAATATTATGGGTATATTTTTTTCTATTGACATGTTCAACTTCTTCCACCATCCATACTCTTAAGGAGTACTCAGCCTCCCTCTTTTTATCATAAAAATGTGTAATAACAACAAAATTTTGTTCGTAGATGGAGGATAGGGGGTCTCATTACGAGCTAGCCTACCATGTTCATAAGGCTATAACAAAGTGACATTCCCATTATGGCCACCACACCAGGGTTATGATCCATTAGATAGCCAAATTATCCTTGGAACAGGAGGTCTCATCACGAGCCGGCCTGATTGCTTTTGCTACATCCCAGTGAATGACAATGTGGTTATTTGGTTACCACGCCAGCACACTGACCTCTTCTATAGAACAACACTATAACTCTCCATTTATAAATTGAGGATCATGGCTCATATGGGTTAAAAAGCAACCCTGCCGAGGCTATGGATGCCTGCTAGCAGTAGAGGCTCTGCTTATGGTATTGAAGTTATATCTTATCGTCAATTATTACTATAATACCCTTTTCTTATTCTTTTTTTTATCAGAGAAGTTATTTCCTTAATTTTTTTTCCCTGTTTTGAACCTTTATTCATGAGAAATTATTTTATGATCAATCGCATCATTTTCAGTTAGAATACCATCAGTAAAGCATCTTTTTGGCATATTGTTGTTCTTTTTATTTTTTTTCATAACTTATCATCAATCCAAAGCTTCCTATCTTTTATTCATAACTATCTTTATACACTCTGCTCTCATTATAACCATAACTCTCGTCGTCCTATCATTGATATGTGTACTCTACTGCTGTATTGTTCATTCCCTTGCCTTGCCATAAGCATAACACCTGTCATAGGCTTTAGGGTCATGGAATCCCTTTTTCAATTGGAGGGGGAAATGTATGCATTATGGGATTGCATGCGATATGGTTACTGCACTCTGCCATAACTTGTTGATTTGACAAAATATCAGTATTGCATAAGTTTTTCTGATTGAAATTTTTGCATGCATCTTATCTGTTGTTATTCAAACCTAACACTATGGATTCAAGAACATTGTATGCACAAGTGTGATTTGTTTATAACAGAAAAACAATTATGCAGGGGAAATTCTATTCACAGCATGACCACACTATTGCAACTAACAGCAGAGGCTCGAGCAACTCGCGAACACGAACAATTCTTTAGACATTATGTGTTTATCTAGATTCCACCTTTTGCATCACTTTCAGCACCAACTTTGCCTACATCAGCTTCTACAACTGCCAGTACATATATGTCATTCTACATTTTTCTTTTTGGAGGTAAAACTTGAGGTAAAATAGCATAATTTTCTGATTTATTACGAATTTAGGAGAATTTGATGAAAATCCATTGATCATTATTTATCATCCTTCAGTCCACATCTTTACCACTTCTCATTTTTTTTCAGCAGTATATCATCTTGGGGGAGTGATGCTTTCATTCATTTCTTTCTTATAACCATGTCAATCATAGTCTTTATCATCCATTGCTATTCTTATTCATTCTCAACACCTCTCTTATTCCATGTTGTTTTACACCAAGCATAGCATTCAACAGATGGTAGCAACTACCTCTATTTGTTTTCTAGCATCGCATGAGGGCATGCTAATTTTTCAGAGAGGGGGAGGAATTTCTATGCATGATGGATGTTTTCTATTTTCTTTCTCCTTTAAGGCATACAATTTCAGTGCAGAAATTGATTTCCATAATATTTTTAAAAACTATGAACTCAATTCTTGTGATCTCTGGAAAACATAGTCATATTATTAAACTACACATACCCAGATAATTTCAAGATAAATTAGTTCATAACATTTCAGAAATCATGCACTCTCACCTACAGCCATTTTGTTTATATCTCATGATCCGTGCATCAAAATGATATGATTTTTAGATCATAGAGGCATTCATTTATTACAAATTTACTTGCAACATTTCAACAAAATCTGGTTTGTAGTTTTTGGGAAAATGGTTAATGAAAGTTGCTGTCATTTATATCATATTTTGCTGCAACTTAATTGTTATGCCTTCATCAAGATTGCTAAAATTGAATATTCATTAATTAAGGAAAAATTCATTTGTTCTATCCATTTCATGAGCTAGGATGAACAAATTTTTTATTGCTTGGTTAACACATGGGTTTTGTCTTTGGGTTGCATGAGGACATGCAATATATTCGGTGTGGAGGTATATTGGGCCATGAATAGGACCACTTTGTAACACTTATTTCATCCATTTTTACTCTTCTCTATTATATCATTTGTTATAATTTATCATTTAAATCCATTTTATAAATGATTTATGCTCTTATGGATGAATATTATTTATCTTCCTTTATTTCTAATAAATTGATGATTATGCATGATATTATCCATGATAGTTTTAATAAATTGATTGTAACATTATTCACCATTTTTAGCCTCCAAGATAATTTCCAGATTGAAGATTTGACCATTAAAAGTGCCAACTCAGAAATTTGCTGGAATAAGGAGTGACAGTTTTGCGGTTGAGATTATGAGCAAATGAAGACAAATCTGGAAAATATGGAACATGGGTTTTGTCCAGAACGGACCCAATTAACTTTAACAAATAATGGTTTTCCCAAATTCGGCTTGCCCTGAGAGAAACGCAGGGTTCTTGGAGCACGATTTTCTCAGATTTGTTGTTGCGTCCGTCCTCCAAATGTTAGCTGCAAAGACAAAATTCACCTTGCTCTTGTTAAAAGTTGAATGGGAATTTATTTTCTTGTTGATCAATTGGTTAAAATCAATCCAATTTTGTAATAGAAATCATGTTGTAATTATCTTTGTTGTAACTTCTCTCTGATCTCTCTCTATTTAAATGAGAATAGAGATCAGAGAAGGGGATAATTAATTTGGAGAGGGATTATGAATTTAGAGATGGAGACTTAAGGATTCAGAATTATGATTTGAATTAGAGATTTAGAAGTAAGGATTCATGATAGAATAGGAGGAAAATGAGATTGTTGCATGTTGTAATTCTCAGAGCTTCAGCAGTTGTACTGATTTTACAATTTGATGATTAATGCATGATTTGGGAGTTGTTATTCATTCTGTTCATCTGAAGTAACCCAGCAACATCTGCTGGCGGCTAAGGGCCCAACCTCTAGTGGAGTACGTTGCTACTGCTGTATATTATCTTTTTGGTTTATGCGTGGTTTGTATTATCAGCTTGAATCGGTAATCTGGTGTGTTTTGTTATCTTATATTGCTGCTCTGTTATATTTCATATATCGTTCTCTACAACAAGAAAGTCGTATTGTGCATTATGATCTTATAACGTATTGCTATTCCTTTAAAGTCGTTAATGTAACATTGATGTTCTCTACATAATGCTATTGCTATTTAATTGCAAAGTAATCAAGTTGTAACCTTCTTAAGCTGGTATTACTATATTTGTCTATGGTTTATACTTCATACGATTGTTGTTCAATTGACATTGTGGTTACATTTTGAATTGTAATCGTTACCCTTTCTAACCAGGATTAATACTTGCGGTATCAGACTCAGATAACTGTTTTTCTTAATATCTCTATATGTTGTGTGTATTATTTATTTCAGCACCGTAGGCTCTAAGCACTGTTCTATATTTCATTTCTAATTAGTTGCCATTCTATTTCCGTGTGCTGTCTGATTTATTCTTAGAGTAGAGGTTGTTATCTGATTCCTGTAGAACACGATTGTTGCATTTATTCTTGTAGACTAAGGTGTTGTTGCTTGTTGAATTCAATTGTTGTTACATTTCCTAGCTGTTGTTCCATTTCCTGTTATTCGCATTATCTTTGCTTTGGTGTGAAGAATGATCTGAAACTATAGTGGGCATTGACATTTGTTGTCTAGTTCCCAGATTGATGATCTGTTCCTTGATTATCTTCAGCTACATCAGTTTACAAAGGGATGAGTTACTGTTACTGTACCCTTGACTGATCATTTGCTATAGTTTTCTGAATGCATGATTTAAGTCTTAAAGTGCTTTGTGTAAGTAGATCTCATTTTGAGCATCCATTTACTCTTGTATTTTGAGCATTGTACTACATCTTTCATAACATTACTCTTGAGTAAATATCCGCTTCAGACTGAGTACACTCTTGAAATAAAAAGTCGTCCCTGGGTTGACAATTAATGTGAAGGTAATTAGGAGTTAAAAAGACACCTTTTTATCACTCGACAGCAGTGTTAATTTTTCAGGGAGAGACAGAGTGAAGTTCTTGAACTGCCTCTAAAGCAGTCTTGGTGTAATCCCTCTATTAGAGGAAGACCTTTTTTGTAACAATTGTTTTTTGTTAATGAATACAAGTTTTTTTTGTGTGTGTGTAAAACTCTGTCATCCCAAAAACAATTTTAGTTTCTTTGTGTTAAGAAAGAGAGCATTATCTATGTTCATTTGTGTTCTGGAATTATCAGAAATTCCCAACATCAGGAAAGTAAAACTGACTGGAGCGGCTCACCTTCCAATCGTTGTTCTTTCTGCCTCCAACAATTTCTAGCAAAAGCATTCTGAAACTGTAGACATCGGATTTATCTGTAATAGGACCCATATCGCTGGAACACAACTTTGGCGCAACATAACCTGGCATCCCTCTCCCTATCGTCATTGAGATATGGTCGTCTCCCTTCCTGCAAAGTTTTGCAAGACCGAAATCAGAAACTTTTGGTGTGAAATCAGCGTCCAACAATATATTGTGAGGTTTCAGGTCAAAATGTATGATGCGCTTATCACAACCTTGGTGTAAATACACAATTCCTCGCCCCGCACCCAAAGCGATTGAATACAAGTGTTCCCAGGTTAAGAATTGCCCATTTTCTCTTCCGGAAAATAAAAATTTGTCGAGAGATCCATTGGGCATGTACTCATACACGAGGGCACTTGTTAAGCTTTCATAGCAATACCCCAATAGACGAACCAAATTGACATGGTGAAGATGTCCAATGGTGGCCACTTCATTCATGAATTGGGCCTCGCTGTGCCTATGCCTATCAAGAACCTTAACAATCACCGGAGCGTCATTCTGAAGCTTTCCTTTATAGATGACACCATAACCTCCTTCTCCCAAACTTTCTGCAAAGTTTTCTGTGATCTTCTTAACTTTAAAGAGTGAATATCTGGTTGGCATTTGATAAGCATATTCCCTTAGGAAATTATCAACCGTTGAAGTAGAGCTAGTTCAACGATATTTAATTCTCCTCCAAAAGGCATGACAAGTTGGGAAGAGTATAATGCATAGTCCGAGGAACGCGCCGATCCTTAACAACGGTTGAATAAAGAGATTGGTATCAGTGTAATATTTGTCCAGTAACCCTGAAATACAATTTACAATTTCAAACTGAGGCTTAATTGGAGATAGAAAATTTTTAAAGAAATAATAAGCTTACAGATGATGGTAACAAGTCCTCCGACGGTGCAAACCCCTACGAGGATGCGAAGTACAAATGCGTTGCAATAAAAAAATCAATATCATGTAATATATGTCAAACCCCGAAGAGATTACTGGAAACAACATAGAAATTGACACCTGGCTCAATTGGAGATACTGAAATAGAATTTTACCTTCTACCAGAAACCAAAAATTCGCCAAGGTGCAATCTGCAAATGTGGTGGAACGAAGGGATTCGTATGAATGAAATATAAAGGGAACGAGAAAAATTAATGGAAGCCAAATAGAAAGTGGAAGAAATCATAAATTAATGCCCTCGATTTTATTTAACAAAAAAATCAAATATGTAGCTTGAAACTGCGTTGTATTTTTAATTTAGGGTTTATCAATTTCTGAGAGGGAGGGATCAAATATCTACCACACATTGATTTTAGGATGCCATGAGAGAGAGAGGGGGATCAAATATCTATCAAACGTTCATTTTAGGATTTCATAACCCATCTTTTTGTCAAAAATCTCTTTTAATTTGAAAGATATTCGATCCCTTCGGCCATTGGTAAGATGGATCTGGTTGTTAATAAAATAATATTTTTAGTTAATTATAAAATTTAAAAAATGAGATATAAAAGTGTGAGATATTAATAATTTGTATTTTGTAATATTAATGTAATTAATAATTTCAACATCATTATTAGATTTTATTGGAAATTAATATTTTTCTCAATGTTATGATTACTAATAGAACACCCGCCAAAAATAAAATATGTGTTTTTACTGTTTGAGTTAAACTCCTTCAATGATTTTATTGGAAATTATTATAAAAGGGTTAATTTAATAATTAATGTATAAAAATTAAATAAAAAACTCACTAATAATGATAATAATAAATTTATAAGGAAAAAATATAATTTTGAGTTAATTAAAATTGAAAAATTTAAATTAAATTCAAGATCCGTAAAAATAAAATTTTATAAATATTATTATGGAATATTTAATGGCCATGGGACATCATTTCCATGTTACAAAGTAATGTAAATGACTTGATTCAATGTTCAAATCCCTATTAGGTCAAAGAAACAAAAAATTATGTATATGGACTATTTAATTTATTGTTTAAGAGGGAAACCGGGCATATTTACCACCATTATAGCAGCTGCAACACCCTCCAAAATTTTGGCCTGCATCCAATTTCAGAGGCTTCCTTGGTTTTACCTTTATGATTGCAAATAGTCGGGCTAATCCCATGAGCTCGTGTCGAGTCTTTGCACCCTCTTTGCTTGATCGTTCATCGGCCGTCTTTTAGCATGTTGATTGCAATGTCATGCTTGCAGTCTTGTTCTGGCTATGTTCAAGATCTGTCTTTGTGTGTACAAGTTGTGTTCGTTATGTAAGCGTCTATGGTACTCACACACAAAGTTGTATGAAATGTTGTAAAAGTGTCGTCACGGTCGTTCAACAATCTATCTCAAGTGTCGCACTTGTTGTTCGCACCCTTTGGTCAATCACACTTAGCATATGTTGTCTTGTTGGTTTGAGGTGTTTTGTCGCAAGTCATGTTGAATGTGTGTTCGAAAGGTCATGTATACATGATTTCACTCGCTCACACACTTAACCGTTCTGTTGAAGATCTGTTGACTAGACCACCCTCCATCAATCGGACCTCCACTGAGTTACACTATGCAGTCTCAGCCCTCAGTGACCAAGCACTGTTGTCCAGAATTGCACAGAGCTTGAGGCTACCACTCAGGTAGTCTGCGCTACGCAATCCTATAATTGACCTGACTGATTATCACCTAGAATAAAATAGAAGTTTCCTAAGAAGCTCTCTTAATATGCGCTTCCCCCAAGCCTATCCATCAAGCCTCCCACTGGTAAACCAGAGAATTTGACTGGGCAATCACCTCGAACTTCATTCCTCCCAAAAATTGCGTAGAAGTTGTTAGCCTACCTACACTGACTAAAGAAATTGCGCAAACAAGAAGGATAGGCACCCGCTGCATGTCACTGTACTGTCTCTGAAAATTGCGTAGTTTTGTCAATCAGTCTCCCTCCAAGTGACCCGCTACTTCTCCTGAAAATTGCGTAGCTTTCTTAGACTATCCACTAGATACCTGACACCCCGCTCAGCCCAGAAACTACATAGACATATCTTTAATGACTGCCTCCTAGTTCTGCATAGTTTTGGCCGGCAAGATCCTGCAGCCCGCTCCTAGCCTCCTCTGAAAATCTACGTAGTTTTCACTGCGAGTGCTTCCTGTTGCCCTGTTGATGCCTCGAAAATCGTTGCATCGACATTGGGGGAAACCACCCGGTCCGGACCTTAGTGCAGCTCCTTTTCCGTTTGGTGTAGTGGCTCCGACTGGGGATAATGGGACCAGTTTCCCAGCAATAGATAAATGGGATGAATGAATACTTTGTAAATAACAGTAGCGATAGATGAATGACTAAAACTATTGACAGAAATCTAAGTAACTAAAACTATCCCGGGAATCTAATTGAACTTCTAAAGCGTAG
>APFE031316849.1:111187-125525 GCA_000404065.3 Pinus taeda | reverse complement strand
AAGCTGCCCAGATTTGTGCCCATGAGGCTCTTTGCCTTGGAGTATTTCAGGCAATTTGGCAATGCCGACCATGTGCACTTTGCAGGAAAGGGTAAAAAAGCACAGCTTAAAGGTAGAAACTAGCTTGGCCACTTCATCCTAAACAGAAGAGAAGGATGGAAAGAAGCAGATAGGATGTTGGAAGGCCTTGGCCTAAAACAAAGCTTCCTTTGGAAGCCCTATGACGCTAACAGCTTTATATCCTTGAGAAGGCAGAAATACAATCTCTCTAGCTATGAGCATGAGAGCAGGTTCCACATTCTAAGACATGCTAACCAACCAAAGTGGAGAAGAAACACACTAGAAGAGCCTGTGTCTCAAGCAGAGCTAGTTGAAAGGGGTAGAAGGCATTTGTTAAAAATGGCTGACTTAGAATGTCCTTCTCAGGTGCTTTCTCTGCCAAATCCTCAAACAAGAGCAGCTGCTTCATCCTCTGCAACACAACAAGAGGCAGTGCAAACTACAAATCAAGGGCAGAGCAAGGGCAAGGGTAAAGCGATGGAAGAACAACAGGGTTTCTCAAATCAACACAAAGCCTAATTTCCCCAGTTTTCTTCCTTGTGGGGACTAGGTTTGAAACCCAATCAGAGAATCTGATTGGTGCTATAATGCCTACCTTGAACATTTTTTGCACTTCTTGTTCCATTGCTGGGAGGAGCATTGGCTTAATTCTCCTCAGTTTTTGTTCTAAAATGGATCTTCCAACGTTGTCTGAGATATGGAATTTCACTCAAACCGAAAAAGTCATTTTTCGCATTAAGTGAAGGAAAACTCCTAGAATTCATAGTGTCAAAATCTGGAATTCACATTGACCTTGACAGAATCAAGGAGATCTCCGAAATATCCCAACCTCACAAAAAAAATCCTTGCAATCTTTCCCTGGTCAGATCAACTTTGTAAAGAGATTTGTTCCAGATTTTCCAAGAATTGTGTCTCCTTTACAAGAAATGATAAAAAAGAACTCAAACTTCAAATGGGACCAAGACGAATATGAGCCATTCAATCTAATCAAACAAGTAATTGTGAATGCTCCATCTTTAGCAACTCCAAATTTTTCAGAGCCTTTTATTTTATATACATTTTCCTCTGACAAATCATACACAGTGATACTAACTCAAGCAAATCAAGATAAGGCAGAAGCCCCGATTGCTTTTTTCAGTTCAAATTTACAGGGGGCTGAATTAAATTATTCAGATGTGGAGAAACAAGTTTATGCTGTCTTCAAAGCAATCAAGTATTTTAGACCCTTTTTACTCAAAACTCATACGAAAATAATTGTATCATTTCCAGCGGTAAGAAATCTTTTAGTACAAAAAGAATTGGGTGAGAAAAGAGCCAATTGGGTTACTACCTTACAAGAATATGATCTAGAAATCAAACTAGCAAGTATTGTAAAAGGTCAAGGCTTTTGAAAAATGCTGGCCAGAGCATCACTGATATCTGAAATTCCATCTGCAGACATACAAATATACAAGGTAAGCCTAAACGATAATGAGTCATTATATGCCGATATAATTTATTATCTAAAGAATGGATATACTCCTTCATACCTCGATCATACCAAGAAAAGAGCTCTAAGATTGAAAGCCAAACAATATCAACTCCTGAATGATGTTCTTTTTAAAATAAATTATGATTCTGTTCTTCTTAGATGTCTCAACGAATCTGAAGCTAAAAAAGTTTTGCAGGAACTCCATGATGGGCCAGCAGGCGGACACTATGCTGGAGACATTACTGCACATAAAATCTTACGTGCAAGTTATTACTGGCCCACATTATTCAAATACTCGCACAATTACATGAGGAAATGTCAAGTCTGCCAAACCGGTGCTGGAAGACAAAAGAAACCATCCTTGCCATTACAGCCAGTCAACATTGAGGAACCTTTTGACCAATGGGGATTGGATATAATAGCTGAGATCGTTCCTCACTCTTCTAAATAGCATAGATATATCCTTACAGCAACAGATTACTTTACTAAATGGGTAGAAGTAGTTCCACTCAAGACGGCTATTGTTGAACATATCATTGAGTTCATAGATCAATTTATAATCACCAGGTTTGCGTTGCCTTCCACTTTAATGTTTGATAATGCATCATACTTTTCTGGAAATGCAATGACTAAATTTGCACTCAAAAGAGGTTTCAAACTTAAATATTCTACCAATTATTACCCACAAGGGAATGGGTTAGCTGAATCTACAAATAAAAACCTAATTAGGATTATCAAACAAAAAGTCGACCAAAATCATAAAATTGGCATAAATCTTTAATATATGCTTTATGGGCAGATCGAATAACACAAAAAGCCTCCATCAGCACTTCACCACTCAATTTAGTTTATGGAAAATAAGTGGTTCTCCCGACTCATTTAGCAATTCCCTCTCTATCTTTAGTTCAATATATTGATGAAGTACCAACTTCTTCTTTACAACTAAGGAAAATCAAGATAATTAAGTTAGAAGAACAACGAGAACAAGCCAAAATAACTCATTCTCATCATCAAGCATTAGTAAAATCCTCTTTTGATTCAAATGATGACCAAAAATTATTTTCAGATGGGAGATCTAGTTTTAAAATGGGATAAGGCCCATGAGGAAAAAGGAAAACATACAAAATTTCAATGAATGTGGCTTGGTCCTTTTCAGATTATAGAAGTCATAGGTCTGTCCACTTTTATGTTGTAGGATTTAACAGGGAAAAGAGATTCTTTACCTGTTAACGGACAGATCCTTAAGAAATATTTTCCTTAAGAAATATTTTCTTTACCTGTTAAAATCAGTTGTGAATGGTTACTTTAGGGATTTATGAAAAAGATACCAATTCTCTTTCAGATTTTGATTTTTTCGCTTGTACAAATAGTAAATCCTTTGGAAAATTGATCTTTATTATTGAAAGATACAGTTAAAGACTCTAGCCTAGATATGATACTAGTTTCAACTTCATAAGATTTGATGAAAACAACCTTTAGTGAGAAATTGTTTTGTATCAGTGCAATGAAAGGTATTAATAACAAAATAAAGATTCTCTGTAGAACATCTCTTTCTAAAAACTCTACTATTGTCGTCTAGATCTATCTTAAGGAAACAATGACTTCCTCCCTACTAAGGAAATCACAACTTTCAGAGGAACAATCCAAGGATACACTTTATCTTAAAGAGTGAGAGGTCTCATCACGAGCCAGCTTGTTCAGCAAAGTTATAAATCAAGTGAATGACTGTGTCATAAATTGGCTATCAAACCAAGACATTGATCTTTAAGAGCAAAAGAAAATCAAAGCAATAAGTGTGGATTTGGATTCTTCTTTGGGAATTGTAGGTTTCTTTAAGTAGGATACAAGATCATTGCTGGGTAACAAGTAACCCTATCGAGGCTATGAACGCCTGTTAGCAGCAGAAGCTCTACCTACGACAAATGAGCATATTTAAAACTGGTTTATAGAGAAGACTTTGTTTTATCTTTATAAACCAAGTAATGACTGATGTAGCTACAATGACTCGCTTTAGGAAGCAAATAATCAAAGTTGAAAATAGTTGAAACAAAATATTATTGACAGATTAAAGCATAATGTACTTTATCTTTCTATAATAAAGTTTAACTTTATGGAAAATTTTCTATTTTGGAAGTTTAGAAAATTCAAAAGAAAGACAGAGATAACTGGTTCTTCCAAGTGAATCCCCAATTGTTGTGGCCACCAACAACCCCCCTTCTTATTTAGTGTTACTACTAATACTAAGTAAGTGGGGACCCTTAGTCAAAAAAAAATAAAAATAAAATTAGTGATTGTATTTCCTTTTCAATAAAATTTACCATTATAAACTTAAGAAAATGTTTTCGAAAAATCTAAAAAGCTTAAGTTTAGTGATGAGAAAAGATATAAAATCGCTCCTTAAATAATATCGCATCACAGGAAGTATAATAGCATGACTCCTTACTAGCTAAAATCTAAGATCGTGAGATTGTGATGCGAAATTGCATGAGAATAAACAAATATCGCATCGCATGCCTTAGAAGTACACTTACGCTAAAAAACCGCAAAAAAATGCTAATATGCGATAGCTCATATCGCAAAAGCACAGCTCGCAAGAAACTGCTAAACACAAAATATGCACATACTACGATTATGCGATATTGCGACCATGCAATATTGCGACCATGCGATATTGCGACCTTGCGACCATGCGATATCACGATATTGCGGAAAGTGGCAAAGAAATCTTACGATAGGACAACAAAAAGATATTGCGATATTGCAATCTTGCGATTATGCGATACAACGATCTGCGATATTGCAAAGCAAATTGCAAAATTGCTCCATCGCAGATTTTTCGAGCTCATTATTTAAAAATAACTTTTTCCATAAAACGAGACTGGTTATGCGCTTTAATGCTAATTAATGAATTAGTTGCTAGTTGTTAATGAAATATGGTTTTGTGTTTATCAAAGAGCCAGTTCACGTAAGGTGGCATACTTTTGCATGTCTTCGGCATTTAAAGCTTTCCTGTCGCTATTCCTTATCATTACTCTCACCTCACTTGTAAACTACAGGAACAAAGAACAAAAAGTTATACAAAGCAGTGTACAAGAAATTATGGGGAAAAAAGGCAAGGCTTCAATGTCTGAAGATAAAGAAATGGCACCCTTGTACACAGACAGCGCATGCAATAGAGGCGTAGGTATTTCCACTTAGGAAGGCATGTATAATCTACTTGAGAAAGAGAATCCTAAGGTAATGGAGTTTACTGCTACTGCAGGCTCGTCAAGGTCTTCTGAAGCATCAGTTGCAGAGTTAGCTTGTTCATTCCTGCACCGAATAGCAGCAAGACCCAAAATTCTCCTCTACACAAAAATGATTAAATGGGTACTGGAAAATCCTGAAATTAAAAACAAACAGTTTAAAACTTAGAGTCAAAAGCTCATGGGATCATTATTTTCACGAAATTTCAACTTTACATCCTCTAAAAGAAGACACGCGAGAGGCAAAAAACGCACCAAGGAAGCCCGGATCAAGAAACAGAGGCAGTTTCCGATGTGCGATCAGCGTATCGCCAGGCAAAACTTCTTGAAGAGGAAAACAACTTCAATCAGGCTGGAGACAGAGGACTCAAGAAAAGGCAGAATCAGTTAGAAGATTAACTAAGTTGAATTGGGATTCTTACTGGGCTTACTTAGTAAAACCACATAGCCAGTGTATGACTCTCAAAAGCATCATCAATTCTGCTGAAAAGATAGCACCAGCTCTAGCAGATTCCATTTTCATAGGGCAATTAAAGGCTGAAGTTGACCAACTGACTTTGCTCAAGCAAATGTTGAATGCTTGTGATGTCAAGGAGCAAATACAGAAATAGTTAGATGTTAGTTTTTAGATTTAGTTTTAGAAATATTTTTACGTTATTTTTACCTAGAAAAAGGATGGTCATTTAAACCGTATCCTAAATTTTTGTAAACAAGTCATTTTTAGATGTAGTTAGTAGTATTTAAACCCTTCTCATGCATTTAGAGAAGGGTCCAAAAATTTATCAAAAACTTGTCCTCAGAACATGCACTTTTGCACCCTCCGAGGAGGTTTTGTTGAATGAATGGAACAAGATTGATTTATTTTTGCATTTGATATCTGCTACTGATGTTGCACTTCTGTACTCTTAGTGGATGTTGGATTAAGAAGAGATAAATCGTTATCGCTTGAATCTCATGAGTAGAACTAGTTATAAATGGTACTTCTATATCTTAATTGTTTCTATCTTCTGCGTTAAAGTGATATTCCAGTTATGTTGTTTATATATTAATGTTTGAATGCCTAAGTTATCATTTAGCACTTTTGTATGGTGATAGTTATTTATTTACGCTTAATGTATGAATAGCTTATCATGCGATATGTTTTTCACAACTGTTTCATCTAACTTTTTATATGAAGTGGTTCATCTATATTGAATTATTTTCTCATAACAATTGAATGATCTTTATTACCGATTGTTATTTGAAATCATTTTAGATCGCATAACAAAGACATTACACCCCGGGTTAGTGTAGGTTTAGATGTTCTTGCTTTTTTAGAATACAATTGCATGTCAATAGATTAGAATTAGAATTAGAGCATCTTAATTAGTAACTTTTAAAGCTAGGAATATCAATCAATCTCACACACACACATAAATTGGGAAACTGGTTCCATTATCCCCAGTCGGACCTGCTATACCAAACGGAAAAGGAGCTGCCAACCAAGGTCTGGACCGAGCGGGTATCCCCCTTGTTGTAGACCCGATTTTAGAGGCTTCAATAGGTACCAATACTATTGGTGAACCATATGGAAAAGTACAAGGACAAATTACTCCTTTATCTAACAATTCCTGGACTTGTTTTTTAATTTATAAACTTTCCAAAATTGACATTTGATACATACCAATGTTTGGGAGTGGAAAATCTTGCTATAGTTGAATTTCATGTTGAATTCCCCTTTTTGGTGGAAATCCCTTTGGTTCTTGAAAAATGTCTCCATATTGATTGACCACATCAATTGATTCAACTTTTAGCTTCACATCACAACCTACAAAGGATTCTTGCTCTGTGTCATTTTTCTACTTGATCATGAGGAGCACAATACTCTTGTTGGAATTAACCAATCATTTCATTTCACCTGCGCTTGCCAAAGATAGATTGATTTTCCTGCTATGGACTCTCACAATGTACTCCACTCCATTTTTTAACAAATGGTATTTTTCTCGAATTTGTGGAAAACAACCTTCTTGTCATACAAATACGAACTTCCCAACACAATTCCCGAGATATCCAATGGCACAATGTCTAATTCAACTTCATTAATGAAATTAACGGTGGTTGCAAACCTGAAAATACATTTTTGTGTGACCTGTAAATTAACATGCTTGGTTATCCATCCCAATGGATAAGGTTTGTGATGGGGCATGGTTTCGAGATTTATTTTCTTAACCAAATCCACAGAAATTAAGTTGGCCTACTATCCACTGTCAAACAAGGTATCGATTTTCATATGTTTGGAAATGACTCGAATATGGAATAGCTCTATTCGGTTTTCTTCATTTGAAACATTGTGGGTATTATTTGCTACACTGGTACTTGCTACAATTGCCTCTTTTATGACCTCTTTGTGTTCTTTTTCCATGAATTTTCCTTTGGTTACTGTGGCTGTGATTTTTCTTTCATCCCGTGAGCCTGAACCCAAGTCTTGCTATGCAACAACATTGGTCTTTTGTTTCCCTTTATTGTTGAACTTCTTTGGTCGTAATTCTGGATGAAGCTTCCAACAATGCGCTTCATTATGTCCTCCCTTGGAACAATTCTTACACATGAGCTTCTCCCCTTCTTTCTTAACAGAAGCATTTTTCTTCTACTTTACTTTAAACTTCTTCCCTTTTTAAACACTCTAAAATGGCTTCTTATTACCATCTTCCTGTATATTTTTCCCCCTCGCTTCGAGGTTTGTAGCTTGAACACAAACCTCATTAAGATTCATGAGACTAAACATAAGAATAGTATCTGGAAGATAGCTATCCAACCCTCCTATGTGTTTCAGAAAGCTATCTTGTGACTGTAAGCCTACTACTAGCATAAGAGCTCTTTTCCTAAACTATTGAGTATACTCTTTCACATTTTGACCTTTCAACTGTCTGAAATTTTTCCAATTCGTAATGCCTTTTTGCATATGAGCTAAAGGGTAGAATTGTCTTTTTATAGCAGCAATGAAATTAGACCAAGAAATAGAGATCTTACCATGTTTCTTGATCTCGTGTTGCGTCCTTTCTTCCAACAATATAAGTGTTGCACCCTCCAATCTCAATGAAATCAACTGAATTTTGATGCCATCCTCTTGAAACTTTTGAATTCTACAATACACCTCCAACTAATGAATCCAGTTATCCAACTTCTTTGCATTAACTTCTCCATTGTACATAGGCAACTCGAATTTAACATCAAGCTTCAGAAAAGGTGATTTCCCAACCCCTTTTGAATAATGATGATGAGTATGAGTAACGGTGGTATTTGTGGAAGAGTGTAAATATGATTTCAAAGAATAATATGAAGAGTATGGTGGAGATGGTGGAGGCTTGCCTCCATTCCCATTACCTCCTTTTCCTTTATCTTCTTTTCCATTACCTCCTCCTGAAGAGCCTTCTCCATTGGGAGGCTTGGAACTTTCTCCTTGTAGTATGTTGTTCCTCTCTTCATACAGGACCTTCACCATCTCTATCATATCAAGGAAAGCCTTTCTGAAGGTCTTCTCATATTCTGTCATGATAGGTTCTCCTTCATGAGACATGGTCTCTGGAGACTCAACTACAACTTGAGGTTATACTGGTGTTGGAATCTCAACTACAACTTCTGCAACTTGAGGCTGAAATGGTATAGAATACTTTGGCAACCTTTCTCTTCTTCCCTTTGACCCAACTTCAGGGCTTTCAACCATCTTTCGTTCACCTCTTTTGAGCTTTAACCTTGTGAGCATGACATAAACTTTCAAACAATTAAATCCTTCTTTCACAAAGCAAATCTAGTAAGCAAAACCAGTGCTCTGATACCAACTTGATCTGAATTGGAGCAGATTAGTAATGTTGTGCTAATTCCCCATTCAAAATTAAACCCAGGATGCTTATCATTTGCTTTTTCAATTGCTTAAGGATTCAAAACTTTTGCATATTTAACAGATTCCCATGAGAGTTTCTTATGTAAATATTATAAACAATTTAACATAAAAACATATGTTGAACAACTGCAATACAAGTGCAAAGAACATCAAAATATAACACACAACAAGCACATGATAAAGGAGTTCACCCATCCTAGGCTACGTCTCTTTGGTTCAGCCTCTAATGGCTTGGGCCTCTCTATTATGCTCAAATTACATCAAAAGTGTGTTTACAATGCTCAAATGCCTCTTAAAACTGTCTCAATGAGTTTAAAATAATCAAAACTACTAGAATAGACTATTTTTGCATCAAATTTGGATACGAACTAAAGGAGTTATGACTTCTCTAAGTTCTCCCACTATTTGTTCCACAAAATGCTCCAACACTGGCAGAAAACTACAAATTGGCCCCAAAATCCACTAACTGGGCAATAATTTCTCGCACCGCGGTCCATATTCTGTCGGTCCTATTCCAAATCAAAATCGAATGTTTTTTATTGGTAGAATTCCTTGTTTACTCAGCAAAATGTTGCGATTGCGATATCGGGGACATACCGAAGTTTTAAATGGTGACTTATAACATTATCGTGTCAGGGGTCTTTCGCGTTTATAACTTAACTTGCGTCAGGACTGGTTCTGGTTACCACTGCAATTGCAATATGTGATTGCATCGCATTACATTGTTAACATTGTTAACCTTGTTAAGGCCGGGGCTGATACTTGTTCATCGTGTTTGTGATATGGTATCGCATCGCAAGCCTTGCTAATACCTGTTTTGTTCTCCCCTTCACCATCTGCAATATGCGATTAGATCGCATGACAACTTGAACCTGCCAGGGGCCAAATTGAAACACCTTTTTCACATACCACTACGATATGCAATTTGTGAGGGCCAATGGTAGGCTGCCACTTGGCACCTCATTATTCGTTGAAGACTTGCCACATCATCCTAATCTTGCCATGTAGGCAAGTCAAACTTGAAATTTGACTTGCTCTAACTTCTGCATACAAACTCAAATTCGAGTGTCATTTGCACTTTTGGATTCAGAATGATGAGCTCTTCAATCTGAATCTAAGTTTAAGAAAATTCTATCACTTTTATTTTTTTAGCATAATTATGAGCACCTAATCACTCCTCCCCATTGGAAGCCTTTTGGACCCCAAAAGGATCACTTTCATTTATGGAACAAATGAGGGTATTGTTCTCTCACCTTGCCCACTTTAATACATTTGGCCTTTGATGGATGTGTACCTTTGAGAGCCACTCAAAGATAATCAATATTTCCCCTTTTAGTTGTCCTTGTCCTTCTCTCAAGTATAGTGTCTTGCTGAAGCACATGAAGGTATTGTAGAGATTCTTCAATAGATGGAATTTGAACATCTCTCCTTGATTTTCAATCAAAGGATGTTCATACAATCTCAAATTTTCAACATTAACAATGGAATAGATTTGCATATATGAAGGCAAATCAAGCTTGAAATCATTATTAACAACCTTTTCCAGAATTTTTAAATGGACCATAACGAATTGGTTTCAGGTTTTTACCTTCACCTTCAAGCCTTTCCTTGCTAATGTAGAGCCAAACTGCATCACTACTTGAAACTGATGATCCATAAGATGCTTATCATGCCTTGCCTTATACTTGCCTTGACTCTTTTCTAGTTGTTCTTGAACTGTTTGGTGAATCAACTAAATTTTTTCAATGAATTTCTTTGCTTTGTCAATGTCACTATGTCCATATACAACTACATATTTCTCAAAGATGAAATCCAAAGGTGATTTAGGCAAATAACCAAGACATGCCTCAAAAGGCGAAGTTAGAGTAGAAGAGTGGTTTGCTCAGTTGTAAGCATGATGCATATAATGCAACTGTTCATCCCACAACTTAGGATGTTTGTTACAATATCCTCCTAGAAAATGAATTATTGTCCTGTTTACCACTTCAGTTTGACCATATGTTTACGGATGGAAGGTTGTACTTTTATTCAACTTGGTGTCCATCGAGTTCCATAAACTTTACAAAAAATTCCCAACAAATTGAGAATCACTATCACTTACAATAGAAGTAGGCAATCCAAAATGAATCCATACATTTTGAAAGAAAAGTTGAGCTATTTGTTTAGTTGTAATTTTCTTTTTGCAAGGCATTAACATGCACATCTTACTGAACCTATCCACAACTACATACAAATAATGATGACCTTTCCTTGACAAAGGAAGACCTCCTACAAATTCCATAGAAACACTTTCCCATGGTTTTGAAGGCACTAGAAGTGGTGTGTACAATCCTAGCTTCCTACTACTAGGCTTACTGATTGCACACAATGAACAACCTCTTATAAAATGTGACACACTTTCAAGCATACAAGGCCAATAAAAATACCTCTGAAGATTTTCCATTGTTTTACTTACACCGAAATGTCCAGCAATAAGAGAAGTGTATGCTTCCCTTGTGACATTTACTATCTCTTCCTGTGGAACACAAAGTTTTCCCAAATGATACAACAGATTATCATGAAAATGGTAGTCTAATTCCACAACTTGGTGGCCTTGAATCAAGTTTAAATGCAACTCTTGAAAGTCAACATCCTGTGCATATTGTTCAACATAACTTTCAGGTAAAACATAATTATTCTTGATTAAAATGGCTACATTTACAACCGGTCTAGAAAGCATATTAGCAACTCTATTATAAATGCATTTCTTGTACCTAATTACCAAGTGGAATTGCTGTAAAAATCCCATCCAACAAAAGCGCCTTGACTGTTGCAATTTGGTTTGAGATTGAAGATATTGCAGAGGTTGATCATTAGTGTGAATAATGGTTTCTTTTCCCATAAAATAATGCTTCCATTTCTTCACACTTTGTACCAATGCGTAAAGCTCTTTATCATATGTAGGATAATTAATAACAACACCATTAAAAATTTCAGAATGAAATGAAATGGGTTTACCATGCTATAAAATAACTACACCCATGGCGTAGTCACTTGCATCTATCTGTATTTCAAATGGTTGTTTCAAATATGACAATGCCAAAACTGGGGTTGAACTAATCTTTTGTTTCAAAGCATCAAATGTTTTTTGTTGTTTTCCGCCCCACTGGAAGACAACCTTCACACCGGTCAATGCATGTAGTGGAGCTGCTATGGAGGAGAAATTGACAATGAACTTCCTCTAGTACTACGCTGCTCCTAGGAAACTCCTTACTTTTATGACTAATTTGGGTATTGGCCAATTCACAATGACCAAAATTTTAGAGGGGTCAATATTCAGCTCACTGTAGAGCTATAAAAAGGGTCTCTTTCACCTCTAGTTACTTCACATTAATATGTCAATCTGGGAATGTCTTGCTATTTCAAAGAGTGTCTCAGTATGAGGCTTAGCACTTGTCAGAGTAATGCTCGTAGTACAACTGTTTAAAAATTACAAAAGTAAAGAGATGCGTGTCTACAACTTAACTACTTCAAAATACTAAATCACACCAAGCAATGCATCAGTCAAAGGTTCAGTAGCAATAACCCATCCTTTTCGTAACTGATGAGAACAGATCCGAGGTCTGGGAGCCAGGTAGCGGATGCTGGCGCTCACTACAGCCTGAGATTGTCCTTAGTGAATAGAAATGAAATGGCAAGTAAAGGAAATGGCAATAAAATAGAACATCACATCAGCCAAGGGTTCAGTAATAATAACCCATCCCTTTCATAACTGATGGGAGCAGATCAGAGGTCTGGGAGCCAGATAGCAGATGTTGATGCTCACTATAGCCTGAGACTATCCTTAAGAAATGGCAAGTAAATAAAACAGCAAATCAGCAATCTTGAAATGGAACAACAATTGAAATGGAACAACTAAAATGGAACAACAATTAAAATGGAACAACAATTCAGAAATGGAACAACAATTAAAGTGGAACAACAATTGAAATAAGCGATAACCAAGTTCGTCAAGCTGTAACTCTATTTAATCACTCCGATCAAAACATCAATCCCTCACTCTTAAAAGATGTGCACATACTATGGAACAACACTACCAATGAAATAATATTACAACCATAGAAACATAACGTGCTTAATCTGATTCTGTTATTGCTCTAAATAAAAGCATACGGTTGCATCTCAAGATGAAAACAGTATCATTCAAGGATTCAATAATCATGTGAAATCAGACGTTTCAGATAACTGCTGTAATGGTAAAGCACAATTGCAATAAACTCTGTAATGGAATGACAGTATCCTGTAGAGATTAATCAACACTTAAAGGATTGGTAACATGATACAGCGTCAATATCAGACTTTTGTTTGCAGGAACATTAAACGAGTTAAACATAATAGAGCATGTAATATAACGTTCTTAAAACACAACAGATTACCAGATCACGTCTATGAACAAACCACACAGAAACCACGCGTAATGGTACAAGAGCAAGTGTCCTCCAGGGCCGGGCCCTTAGCCTCTAGGGGTACACCGCTTAAGATTGATCCAGGCTCAAAGATAAAAGAGTAACCAAGTCTGTATTAATGCATGAAATAAAATTACAGGAACTCAAGTCTTCAACAGAACAAAGAGATCATAATCTTGATCTTTCTTAAAAGAAATTACATAAAAATTCCTCCCTCTAGCCAACAACACTATCCCTTATATAAGGATGATGATGGAGATATCTAGATACAGAAAATAGATAAAATAGCGATCCCTTAGGATCTAAGATCCTGAGGGATTCGCAGAATCGTTAATCCTGAGTCACTTCTTTCCTTTTCTACTCCGAGCTGGTAGCTCCGCTTCTTTTCCTGGGTTGGTCCATTTTGATCTGATTTGCTTGCGGTTTCCCGTCAAAGGGACAGCAGTTAGCTCCTCTTTGTCTTTTCCTTTGGGATAGCCACTTTCCGTTTTTCCTCCCTCCTGCACATAGGAATGACAATTATCAGCGTGTCCTATTAATCTCACATGTTTCGTTATAAATCCTCATTACTATCTAAGTTTCTAATGCAAAAGGCTTTTAAGTTTTAATGAAAAGATACTAAAATAACCATCGAAACATACCTTCTTTGATACTCCACACACCCCCCAGCTTACCCTTTTTCATGGCCTCATGAAAACATTGTAGTTGACATGCAAAGCAGTGAGTGAGTAGGCTGGAGATGGAATCTCGTGTGGGGGCCTATAGCCGTGATGCGAAATTAAATGATCAAAGAAATGGCTTGTCTGGCCCTCGGGCATCTCATACAGGGCTTGGTATCCGGGTGCAAGATGCCAAATGATTGGACTCCGGAACCTATATCCTAACCAGGATGGCCTTGCCTTCAAAACAATTTCGCCATAGAGAGGGAATCGGTTAGCAGCAAGTTTAAAATTCTCATATTTAAATGGATCTTTGAGCTGGATGCTCGGATTAGATATTTGATATCGAAATTTAGCTGCCTCAATAGTAGGGTCTTTAATAGAAGAGAAGTATTCAAGCCCCTGTCGAATGATTGCTTCATGCATGGGTCCTAATGCTTCAATCACTCCTGGAGCCCTCATGAGATTTCTATGTCTCCTCCATAACTGTTCTGGGTCTCTAGGCTCAGCTCTTACCCATAGATCTAATCTGTTTTCTTGCCTTTGAAAAGCATTGTAGGCTTTAAGCCATTTAATTT
>APFE031316849.1:84302-111155 GCA_000404065.3 Pinus taeda | reverse complement strand
GAGATTTCTATGTCTCCTCCATAACTGTTCTGGGTCTCTAGGCTCAGCTCTTACCCATAGATCTAATCTGTTTTCTTGCCTTTGAAAAGCATTGTAGGCTTTAAGCCATTTAATTTGATTGACTGCAAATGAAATAAATGCTTGCAATTGAATGTCCCCAACAAAAGGGCCAGGGTTCAGCTTGGTCGCTTGTTCTAGTACAAGGTTATGCAAGTAAAATTCACACAATAACCTTTGCACCTTTAACCCATAATGTTTACAACAATTTATAAAATCATTTATAGTGTTAATTTGTATAGGAGCACCTGCTTTAACAGCCTTTATTTTCAATTGTAAATACCTTTCCATTAGAAATAGGGCATATTTCTTGGCAGGGGCTCTACATGCTAGGACGTCATTGTATAGAGAACACAAGGTATCCATTTGTTTAATAACTACATCTAATCTACGGGTTACCTTGGCAACTTTCTCTTGTTCCCTTTGCCATCCTTCGAAATCTTGGCTTTCAGATAAGTTGACGTTCCTTAGCTGCTGTTGTAGTTCTTCATATTTTTCTCGGGGGACTGTTTGCTCCCTAAGCTTTTCTGCTTCTTGCTGGGCCTGCTTCAAATGTTTGTGAAGGGTTCTTGTTTTCGGGTCCTTCTTCCATGCATCCGTGGAGGCCGAGAGCTTTACTTGAACTTTCTTATTGCGCTGCTTCGAGTTCATAACCCTTATTACTCCCGAAGGTGGTGCCTCCGTCTGAACTATCTTATCATCCTTTTCAATTTTAACACGAACTCCAGCCCACTGCTGTTCCTTTTCAAATGGAACAACAGTCTGCTCTTCAACTTCATTTGGAACAGCAGTCTGTTTCTCAACTTCATTTGGAATAGCAGTTTGGCTTTTGTCAGGGTTTTGAGCAGTGGGATGGATTCTGGTCCTCCCCCTCTTGCCCTTAAGGGATCTTACTGGTGTGGTCAGACCTTTCCTTCCTGCAGTCCCTCTCACCCTTTGCCTTTCCTTTAGAATCCTAATCTGCTGGTGAAGCTGGACTATTATGTTCAACAATGTTCGCTATTCCCTTCGTAATTCTCTTATTTCCATCATCTCTTCAGAAAGAATAGCAGGTTGTTCGTTGTGGTTTGGACTGTGGCTAGTTTCTTGATTTTCCCCCTAAGGTGGTTGTTCCGGGGTAAGAACCTTACTAGGCTCTGTTATTTCTTGGGCTAATTCTTCTTCTGCCCTTATTTCCTCCAGACTTTCTTCTGGTTCCTTCTGATTAGGAACGGGTTGTTCCTGCTCAACATTTTCTGATATCTTCTCATTATGAACAGACAAATTTTCTACTTCCGCCTCTTTTGCATGCAATTCCTCGGGTGCATCTTTCTCCTGGGTTTTCTCTATGGCATGGAGGTTTGATGGACTCAGGGGTTGGCCATATTCGCCCATATTGGCCAAAATGTTGGCCAATTCATCTTCCCATAATGGGTCTTGTAATGGGCTCCCTTCCTGCTGTTCCATTCCTTCCTCTTGCTCGGATTGCTCAACTTCTTTCTTCTCATCTCCTTCCTCTTTAGACTACTCATCCTTTTCTTCTTCTCTCCCTACAGATTGCTTTGCCTCCTCTTCTTCTTCTCTGTTTCTGCCTCTGCAGATTGCTCTTCTTCCTCGACGTCTTGTTCTTCCGTTTCTGTCTCTACAGCCTGCTCTTCTTCCTCGTTGTTTTCTTCCTCTATTTTTGTCTCTGCAGACTGCTCATCTTTAATTTCTATTGCTTGGCTTATGCCTTCCTAGGGTTTCTCCAGCCCTCCTCGTAGCCCTACGAGCCTTGCCGATTTTCTACGTTTTTCTGGTTGTTCGGGTGTACTAGCGTCATGTTTCCGTTTTTCAGATCATTTTTCAGGTTGCTCTTTTGTGCAAGTGTCCTGCTTGCATTTTTCTGAACATTGGGGTGTGCTATCAACTTGTTTTCATTTTTTCGGGCGTCCAGATGTGGCCGTCCCTCTATTGATGATGGCAATTAGTTCTTCCCAGCTGCTCTGTTGTTGGGTGAGACTATAATTAACTATCAACCGGATTAATCCGTGGTGGCTAACAACTGATTCTACATGATGTGCCCTCTTTATACTTCGTGCAACGTCATGCGATAGTCAATTCAACAATGCAGGTAAATTCACAGAACATTTCTGTTTTAATACAACTAGGAGTTTAAGATGTCGTAGTCTTACCACGTCCTTTCTGCCTTCACAGGTGATGTAGCTTTGGATGATTTTTTCCAATTCCGCCCATGGCTCTCCTAGCGTTGCTGGCAGCACCCCCTTTCCTTGAATTGTCAAACTCTGGCCCTCGTCCTGAAAGATTTCCAAAATATTCTGCAGCCTTTCCTTCTTTGTTTTCCACACTGGTCCAGTGGTTGGTAGTCCCGTGACTCTTGCTATTATGTCATCGGTGACTGTTATTCGCTTTCCTCTTACTGTGGAGTAGTCTTCCTGTAAATTCTGTAAAAATTTTATTGCTACTGTTTCATTGGACTCCTTGAGGCAGTTGAGATAGGTCAACCATCCTACTTTTTTCAGGATTCTTCGAGCTACAGCCGAAATAGTTAATACTTGCGGTTCTTGGCGAACTGACCTTCCTCCCATACCTTCACTGCGAATTCTCAAAGGAACGGCAGCTGTTTGTTGAAACACAGAGAAGCTGGTGGCGTATTACTCGTTCAACTTCTAATGCTACGGCGTATGTAGTGAAATGGCTTCGAACAACAGCTCTTGCAGAAGAAAACAAAAATAGAAAAAAGATAATACCGTTGAGCCTTACTGTGCCCGAGTACACAATTTCTCAAATAACGGACTGACACGTGCTCTGGGGAATGATGAGGTTACCTCCCCCCCACAATGTGATAGGCTGTCCCAGCCGTCAAATAAAGGAGTAGCGTTTGTTCTGTTGCGAGGTCTTTATGGAACAACGTATGGAAATATGCCATGCTTACAAAAACAACCTATTACTGAAATCAAGGTATAAAGTTACATCACTTTAATATGTAAGGGACTGCGGTGATTTGATGGAAGTTCGGGGATAAGACATTTGCCATAAATAGAGAATCTCATGCGGTCACTGTCACTAGCTCTGTAATGATTGGTGATAATATATAGTCATGCGCTATATGGTTGAGTAATATTATATAATTAATTATCACGGCATGAGAAACAAAAGGATGCAATATTCTTACCTATTGGTGTAAAAATATGACTTCAATACCATTAACAGTGCTCTGCTACCGACAAGTGTCCATAACCTTGGCAGAGTTGTTTGTTTCACCCCTGGAACCATAGTCCTTTGTGTATGCCAGGAAGCGTTGTGTAATTTCAAAATGTAGGCCACTATGCTGGCTTGGTGACTAGTTAGTCATAATGCCATTCACGAGGGAGGAGCGAATAGTGGGCAGGCCGGCTCGTGATGAGACCTCCTGTTCCAAGGATTATTTGTTTGATATATCTTTTGGACCATTTCCCAGGTGTGGTGGCCATAGTGGGAATGCCACTTCGCTTCCGTCCTGATGATCATGGTAGGCCAACTCATAATGAGACTTCCTATCCTGCAATTTGACAATTTTTAGAAACCTTGCTTTGCTTCCTTCTTTTTTCTTCTTATTTTTAATAGAGAGTCTTTCCTGTTTATACACAAAGGGTGGTTCAACACTCCTTAAGAGTAGGAATGGTTGAAGAAGTCTTAATATCCCAATAGAAAGGTATAGATCCTTTGATCTTATTGCCGAATGATAATCAAAGAAGATTAAAAAAAGAACCATCATGATACAGATAACCAATCATAACAGAGTTAGTAGAACAATGGCAGAAAAAGATGATAAATAAGCATGTCTTTCCCTGCGTCCTTTCACCAATTCAGGGTAGTCTCTTATAAAGATAGCGATTTATGATTTACTGATTTCCGTATGCTGTGTTTTTGTTTCCATCACATAAGTGCATAGCCGTATTCCAAAAGAATTGAAAGAACATTAGCAATAAGCATCCTTAATTTAGAATAGAAGGAACAAGCTGTTTCAAAATCATAACAACAGTTCACAGATGTTGTTCGTTTGGAGAAAGGAACAGTAGAAATTGACGGTGATGTTCTTTTTGAAAAGGAACAGCAAAATCAAACAAGGGTCGTTCCTTTGGAAAAAGACCAGCAGAAATCAAAAAGTGTTGTTCCTTTTGGAAACAGTAAAAACACACAAGTGTTGTTCCTTTTGAAAAAGGAACAGCAAAAATCACAACTGCTGTTCCTTTTGGAAAAGGAACAGTAAAAATCACAAGTGCTGTTCCTTTTGGAAAAGGGATAGCAAAAATCGCAAGTGTTGTTCCTTTTGGAAAAGGGACAGCAAAAATCGCAAGTGTTGTTCCTTTTGGAAAAGGGACAACAAAAATCGCAAGTGTTGTTCCTTTTGGAAAAAGGACAACAAAAATCAAAAGTGTTGTTCCTTTTGGAAAAGGAACAACAAAAATCACAAGTGTTGTTCTTTTTGGAAAAGGGACAACAAAAATCACAAGTGTTGTTCCTTTTAGAAAAGGGATAGCAAAAATCGCAAGTGTTGTTCCTTTTGGAAAAGGGACAGCAAAAATCAAAAGTGTTGTTCCTTTTGGAAAAGGAACAGCAAAAATCACAAGTGTTGCTCCTTTTGGAAAAGGAACAACAAAAATAAAAAATGTTGTTCATTTTGGAAAAGGAACAGCAAAAATCGCAAGTGCTGAAATCACAAATGTTGTCTCTTTTAGAAAAGGAACAACAAAAATCAAAAGTGTTGTTCCTTTTGGAAAAGGAACATCAAAAATCACAAATGTTGTCCCTTTTGGAAAAGGAACAACAAAAATTAAAAGTGTTGTTCCTTTTGGAAAAGGAACAACAAAAATCAAAAGTGTTGTTCCTATTGGAAAAGGTACAACAAAAATCACAAATGTTGTCCCTTTTGGAAAAGGAACAGCAAAAATCAAAAGTGTTGTTCCTTTTGGAAAAGGAACATCAAAAATCAAAAGTGTTGTTCTTTTTGGGAAAGGAACAGCAGACAAAACTTGTTGCAAAGATATGTAAAAAAAGAATAATTCAAGAAGTTATATACAAATTGTAAGGAAAAGTAAATTTTTTAGTGAGTTACAAGTGAGGAAGACTTGTCTTCCTCCCCTAAGATCTCCATATCTGAATCTTGGTGTAGTTGTTGGCAAAAGGACTCCCGAGTAAGTGGTTTGCAATAAAGACGGACTCGATGGCTGTTTGCTTTAAAGGTATATCCAAAACCATCAATAGTAATCAGGGTAAGGGTACCATTGTCATGTACTTTCTGAATTTCATATGGTCCCAACCAACGAGTCTGGAGTTTCCCAGGGAAGTCCTGAAACCTAGAGTCATATAAAAAAACCCAGTCTCCTTCATGGAAGACTCTGCTTTTAATGAGAGCATCATGCCATTTAGCTCTTTGCTGCTATATCAGGGCAGTGTGTTGAAGTGCAGAGAGCCTAATTTCATCCAGCTCATTAATCTGTTGTAGTCGATTAGTCTGTGCCTCAGTTAAGTCTCGCCCAACTTCTTGTGCTGTTCGTAATGTCTGGATTTCAAATTATATAGGAAAAATAGATTGTTTTCCAAACTTTAGCTGGTAAGGTGAGTGACCAGTGGTGCTTCTCCATGTTGTTTTATAAGCCCACAGTGCTTCAGGTAGTCTGGCAGCCCAATCGCGTCTATGTGATGCAACTGTTTTTGTTAGAATTGTTTATATTATCTTTTTGTTGCTTTCTACTTGCCCATTTGCCTGTGGGTGATATGGGGTGGTAATTTTATGCTAAACATGATAGTTGTTGAGTGTTGCTGTTATTCTGTTCCCAGCAAACTGTGGTCCTCCGTCCATAATTATCTCTCTAGGGAGGACATAGCGTACAAATAGATATAGCAGGAACTGTATAACAGATTCTTCTGTAACTCTGGGCAAGGCCTCTGCTTCAACCCACTTGGTGACGTATTTTGTTGCCACCAAAATGTATGTTTTCTGGTTTGATGGTGGGTTGATTGGTCCCAAGAAATCAAGAGCCCAACGCTCAAATGGTTCGATGACTAGCTGCGGTTTCAGAGACATCTTATCCAACTGACTAGGGCGTCCTGCTCTCTGGCAACTGTCACATGCATGGACAAACTTCTTTGCATCTTTGAAAATTGTGGGCCAGTAATACCCTGTGTGTAACTTTATGTGCAGTCCTGCGATCAGCGAAATGTCCACCACATGGTTGGTCATGGCATGCTTTCAATATATCAAAAATTTCGTCTTGTCGAACGCATCTCCTGATTTGCATGTTTTCCCCTGTGTGAAACAAATAGCCCCCAATCCAGGAAAATCTAGTACTTCGCTGAACAATCTGTTTTTTCTCATTAGGGGTTAGATGCTTTGGTAACTTACCTACTGATAGGTAATTTGCGACATCAGCATACCAGGGTGTTTGAACAGCAACGACAAAGAGATGCTCATCTGGAAATTGATCTTCAACTGCTACTGCATCGACTAGTTTTGGCATTCTTGAGAGGAAATTAGCTACTCGGTTTTCTTTCCCGGGTCGATCCTTGATTATAATATCAAATTCCTGCAATAAAATCAGCCATCTAGTTATTCTGCCATTTGTGATAGGCTTGTTTGCTAAATATTTTATAGTAGAATGATCTGTGTACAAGATAACAGGATATCCAGTAATATAATGTCTGAATTTATTGACAGCATGTATAACAGCTAAAAATTCCTTTTCAGTGACAGTATAATTTAATTCAGCAGGGGATAGATTTTTGCTAATGTAATAAATTGCATATGGTTTTCTATCCTCCTCCTGTCGAAGGACCGCTCCAATGGCTCTGTCTGAGGCATCAGATGATATCTGGAATGGAAAATCCCAATTTGGTCCCTGAAGGACTGGGGATGTAGATACGAGCTTCTTCAAATCGTTGAAGGCACGTTCACATTTTTCTGTCCAAAGAAAATCAATATTACCAGTTAGTGCATACAATGGTGCAGCAATACGTGAATAATGTTCTATAAATCTTCTGTAGTAACCAGAGAATTCAAGAAAGCTACGTACCTCTGTTTGAGTAGTAGGAGTAGGAATAAGAAAAAGTATTTGGATTTTGGCTGGGTCTACCTGAATGCTAACTGCTGAAATATAGTGTCCTAAAATAAGTCCTTCCGTCATCATCATGTAACATTTTTCATGGCTTAAACAAATCCTGGTAGCTCTACAACGTTGTAGGACTTTTTCTAGTGTCTCCAATGCTGGATCAAACTCATCTCTGTATGGAGTAAAGTCATCCATATATACTTCCAATCCTTCATTTATTAGATCTGCAAAAATGCTAAGGATAGCCCTCTGGAATGTGGTAGGGGCATTACATAATCCAAAAGGTAAAACTTGGTAGGCGAATCTTCCCCAAGGACAAGTAAAAGTAGTTTTGCCCTAATCTTCAGGGGCAATATGTATTTGGTTATACCCACTGAAGCCATCAAGAAAAGAAAAGAATTTCTTCCCTGCCAAAGTGTCCAATACTTGATCGATGAATGGGAGAGGAAAGTGATCTTTTTGCGTTGCCTTATTTAACTCCCTGTAATCCACGCAGATTCTCCACTTCCCATTCTTTTTCGACACCACCACAAGTGGGGAGACCTATTTACTATCAGAGATAGGAGAGATGAAGTTAACATCTAAAAGTTTTTGAAGCTCAGCTTTTACTACTTCTTTTAGATGAGGATTTAGTCTTCTCTGAGGCTGCCTAACAGGTCTTGCATCATTTTCTGTGTAAATGTGGTGTGTACATAATTGAGGGTCAATTCCTTTCATATCAGGGTAATCCCATGCAAATGCTTCTTTATATTTCCTTAAGATATGGATGAGCTTTGTTTCCTGTTCGGGTGTAAGGTCGGCGTTAATGTTTAAGGTCTTTCCAGGTTGAATTTCCACAATTTTACTATGTGCAACTGAAGTGACGGGAATTGTGTGATCGTGTGCATCTTTCAGAGGTTCCTCTTCTACTTCGTTATAAAATGCTGCTTTTATCATATGAAACTGGGTACGAGATGTGAGTTTAGTTTGACTAATGAAATTATTGATGGCATCATCTTCTGTTTGGTCTTTGAACTCTAGTGCTTCTTTTATAGTTAATGGAGATCTAATGTTGTGAGTAAGATATGATACAGGGTGCCTATTAGTTTTAACTATTGTGATGCTTGGCTGCTCTGGGGGATATAGTACTAAATTCTTGATATTCGCCCCCTTGGTTATAATCATGTTCCCTTGCCGACAGCCGATATAGGCATCAGCGGTAGCAAGCCAAGGTCTTCCTAAGATCAATGGATGTCCATCAAGTCGGGTCTTAGGGTTTATTATTAGAAAATCAGTTGGGTATTCCCAGGAGTCAACCAAGACCATGACATCATGTAGTATGCCTTCTGGCCTAACCACAGACTGATCAACTAATTCTAGCAGAGTTGAGGTGGGTTCTACAGACGTGATGCCTATCTTTTGGAAAGTAGCGGTTGTCAATATATTGATTGCAGCTCCAAGATCAACTAAGGCATTAGTTAGGGTTTAACCATAAACTTGAACAGTTACTATTGGGTTTCCTAGATCTTCATACTTAATAGGTGTTTCCTTTCCTGATAATAAGTCAGATAAAGTACCGACTACTTGAACTCTTGGATTATCTATTATATTCCTCCTCGGTCTTTTTATGCACAATTATTTAATAGTTTTTGCGTATATCGGGATGTCTTGAATGGCCTGAAGGAATGGAATTTTTATGTACAAATTTTGTAATTCTCCCAGAATGTCAAAATTAGGTTGTTGTATAGGTCGAGGTATGACTAAACATTCTGGGAATGGGGGAGAGGATGTGGTTGCTTGATTATGAGTTTGTTGTCTATTCACATCCGCTTCTTGTGACAGATGTTCTCTAGGTAACTGATCTTCAATCTGAACTGTTTTATTTCGCTCTATTTGGATAATACGCCCAGATCTTAGCTGAAGATCATCGCACTCCCTTAGATCGGGTCCTTCTTCTGGTGTTTCTAATGTTTGGAGTGCTTGGACCGATCTGTTATTTGGATTGTGATTGGGCTGGGCTGGGGGTCTCAGATTAGATTGGGGGTTTTGCTGTAAAGCTGGCAGTGTAGGTTGAGGGAAAGGAATATTTCCTACTAGCTGTTGTATTGGTCTCTGCCAGTTAGTCTGCCAGACTGAACCTTGTGAAGTGGGGGGAGTCCATTGTGGCGAGTATGGGTTGTTTTGCTAGTATGGTGGGGGATAAGGAGGATTCGACCAACCAGATTGGCTTGTCTGATTTAGCCACGAGTTTGCAGAAGGATATGACTGTGATGACCAGTTTGGAAATGAGGGTTGAAACTGACTTTGCCATGCATTATACTGTTGAGTATTGTACTGCGGATACTGAAAAGAAGAAGTTGGGTCTGAAAACATACTAATTTGTCGCGGCTGCCACTGATGACGATGGTTGAGTAAATATACTACCTCTGGTTCTTCTTCTGCTTCCTTATATACCGCTTTCAGTCCAGGTAATGAGGGACAACTTTCTGTAGAGTGATCCCTTGTACAGATGGCGCATGTCTAGACTGTGTCTAGTGGACATTCCTTATGGCTATGCTTCTTCCTGCACTTGGGGCAGAAGATTGCCAATTTCTATTTTGCCTCCATTTGTTTCTGCTTGGCCTGCAAAATGTCCAATTGTGTAGTCAGTGTTCCTAGTATATCAGTTTTAAAATTTTCAAATAAATTTCCAATTTCCACACGCGTTACTCCTTCTGATGGGACTTTGTTTTCTCTTGCAAACCGATCATGTTCTGCTGGTTTGATTCGTGTACTGCCTCTCGAACTCCTGATGCATAAATCAATTATGTCAGCAAAACTTTCCTGATAAATATCCCCTTTTCCCATAATGTTTAATGCTTCAATCCATTGCTCTTTCATGCCCCTTATTAATTTTGTTTTCAACACGTTATCAGGCAAAGGCAGTGATGCATGGGGCGATCTTTGTAGATTATACTGGAAACGTTCCACATATTCTTCTAATGTTTCATTTGGTCTAGCTATCATCTGAAATATTTCATCTTTAAGTTCTCTAGACCTGCAGTTGTTGTGATATTTTTTCAAAATGGATTCTTTCATTTGTTCCCAGTTATTTATAACCCCACCACCTAATCCCATAAACCATCTTAAAGCAGTGCCTTTTAAAGTAGAGGGGAACAATTTTAGTTTCTGGGTGTCAGTGGTGTAATCATATCCCCTGCACAATACATCAAATTCAAATAAAAACTGCATCCGAGTCCTCCGATGTCAGTCCGTGAAATGTAGGGATATGTTGAAGGGGGATTGCTTTCATAGGGGCATTTGCTGCGGAATCCACTATGGGGTATTGTAATGTAGAGGTTTGGGTGTTTGGTGGATTTTGAGCCATTGGGTCAAATATATGCCAATAACCTTCTGGAATATCTAAAAGGGTATTCCTAGGTTGAGGAGGAATGTCTTTAACAGGAACAGTTTTAATAGAACTTCCTCTATCTGGGACTTCTGTCTGAGGGGATCAGGTCTCTTCAATAATTTTTACCGCACTCCCTTTGTCTGGGCTATTCAATGGCTGAGTTATCTTAAGGGGAGATCTCGGCTCCCCAGTCTCCCCTGTTTCCCATTCTCCTTCACAAAGAATTACTGAAATTCCCTTCTTGCAATCGTTCTGGAATAGTATTTTCAATTTCTTGAAATTCATGTTCGTTAGTTTGACTATGCACCTTAGCAAAGGCTACAGATGGTGAACCTATGGCCTGAAGGGAACTAGTAGGCTGTTTGGAAATAACTTTCCTGGGTCCTATTGAAGGCTGAGATTCGATTTTCTTATAGATTTCGTCTATGAAGGTTGATCGACCAAGGGTCACCGACCCCTTAGATTTTTCTGGCTTTGGTAAAGGTTTGGGATTTTTCTCCTGCTTTTTCTGCTTAGTCATGCACTTAATCTAACTACTAAATCCTTCTTAAGAAGATAGCAGCAAATCTGCAGGAAAGCAGGCAAAGGAGTAGGGCTTTTACATGCTCCGTACGTAGGTTCTTACCTTCTGTTTTCAAAACCCAATTCTTCCCTAGCAGGTTCGTACACTACCATGAAAAAAACAAATGGCTACACTCTTTCCCCGGCAACGGCGCCAAAATGTAGAGCTATAAAAAGGGTGTCTTTCACCTCTAGTTACCTCACATTAATATGTCAATCCAGGAACGTCTTGCTATTTCAAAGAGTGTCTCAGTCTGAGGCTTAGCACTTGTCAGAGTAATGCTCGTAGTACAGCTGTTTAAAAATTACAAAAGTAAAGAGGTGTGTCTACAAATTAACTACTTCAAAAGACTAAATCACACCAAGCAATGCATCAGTCAAAGGTTCGGTAGCAATAACCCATCCTTTTCGTAACTGATGAGAACAGATCCGAGGTATGGGAGCCAGGTAGCGGATGTTGGCGCTCACTACAGCCCGAGATTGTCCTTAGTGAATAGAAATGAAACGACAAGTAAAGGAAATGGCAATAAAATAGAACAGCACATCAGCCAAGGGTTCGGTAACAATAACCCATCCCTTTCATAACTGTTGGGAGCAGATCAGAGGTCTAGGAGCCAGATAGCAGATGCTAATGCTCACTACAGCCTGAGGTTGTCCTTAAGAAATGGCAAGTAAATAAAACAACAAATCAGCAATCTTGAAATGGAACAACAATTGAAATGGAACAACAACTAAAATGGAACAACAATTAAAGTGGAACAGCAATTCAGAAATGGAACAGCAATTAAAATGGAACAGAAATTGAAATAAGCAGTAACCAAGTTCGTCAAGCTGTAACTCTATTTAATCACTCCGATCAAAACATCAATCCTTCACTCTTAAAAGATGTGCACATACTATGGAACAACACTACCGATGAAATAATATTACAACCATAGAAACATAATGTGCTTAGTTTGATTCTGTTATTGCTCTAAATAAAAGCATACGATTGCATCTCAAGATGAAAAAAGTATCATTCAAGGATTCAATAATCATGTGAAATCAGACTTTTCAGATAACTGTTGTAATGCTAAAGCACAATCACAATAAACTCTGTAATGGAATGACAGTATCCTGTAGAGATTAATCAACACTTAAAGGATTGGTAATATGATACAGCGTCAATATCAGACTTTTGTTTGCAGGAATATTAAACGAGTTAAACATAACAGAGCATGTAATATAATGTTCTTAAAACAAAACAGATTACCAGATCACGTCTATGAACAAACCACATAGAAACCACGCGTAATGGTACAAGAGCAACTGTCCTCCAGGGCTGGGCCCTTAGCCTCTAGGGGTACACCGCTTAAGATTGATCCAGGCTCAAAGATAAAAGAGTAACCAAGTTTGTATTAATGCATGAAATAAAATTACAGGAACTCAAGTCTTCAACAGAACATAGAGATAAATGTCTTGATCTTTCTTAAAAGAAATTACATAAAAAGTCCTCCCTCTATCCAACAATGCTATCCCTTATATAAGGATGATGACGGAGATATCTAGATACAAAAAATAGATAAAATAGAGATCCCTCAGGATCTAAGATCCTGAGGGATTCACAGAATCGTTGATCCTGAGTCACTTCTTTCCTTTTTTGCTCCGAGCTGGTATCTCCGCTTGCTTTCCTGGGTTGGTCCGTTTTGATCTGGTTTGCTTGCGGTCACCTGTGAAAGGGACAGCAGTTAGCTCATCTTTGTCTTTTCCTTTGGGATAGCCACTTTCCGTTTTTCCTCCCTCCTGTACATAGGAATGACAATTATCAGTGTGTCCTATTAATCTCACATGTTTCGTTATAAATCCTCATTAATATCTAAGTTTCTAATGCAAAAGGATTTTAAGTTCTAATGAAAAGATACTAAAATAACCATCGAACATACCTTCTTTGATACTCCACACTCACCTCCTCCAACTATGTGGCCCAAATACACTGAATAAGTTTTCCTGAATTCACATTTAGACATCTTCAGAAATAATTGTTCTTTCCTCAAGACACCCAACACTTTCCTAACTTGCTTGACATGCTCTTCTCATGATTTGTTGAACATCAAAATATCACCTAAATAGACAATTACAAACTCATCAAGAAATTATCTTAAAACATCATTCATAACTCTCATGAATGTAACTAGATCATTGCATCCACTCAAACAATCCCTGTTTGGTTTTAAACGCAGTCTTCCATATGTCCTCCTCAGCTATTCTAACTTGATGATATCCACTTCTCAAGTCTAATTTAGTGAAATACTTTGCATTTTTCAACAGATCTAGCAAATCATCTATTATGGGCAGTTGGTATCAATTCTTTATTGTAATCTTATTCAAAGCTCGATAATATAAACATGCAAGCCAGATTCCATATTTCTTAGGTACCAATACTATTGGTGAACCACATGGTGAAGTAGAAGGATGAATTACTCCTTTATCTAACAATTCATGGACTTGTTTTTTAATTTCTAAACTTTCCAAAATTGACATTCGATACATACCAATGTTTGGGAGTGGTCAGTCATGTTGTAGCTAAATTTCATGCTGAATTCCTCTTTTTGGTGGCAATCCCTTTGGTTCTTGAAACATGTCGCCATATTGATTGACCACATTAACCAATTTAGCTTTCAATTTCACATCATAGCCTGCAAAGGATTCTTGCTCCATGTCATTTTTCTGCTTGATCATGAGGAGCACGAGACTCTTGATGGAATTAACTAGTCGTTTTAGTTCTCCTGTGCTTGCCAAAGACATATTAAGTTTCTTGTGATGGACTCTCATAATGTACTCCACTCTGTTTTTGAAAAAATGGTATTTGGTCTCAAACATGTGGAAAATAGCCTTCCTATCATACAAATGCAGACTTCCCAACACAATAACTGAGATATCCAATGGCACAACGTCTAATTCAACTTCATCAATGAAATTAATGGTGATTGCAAACCTGAAAATACATTTCAGTGTGACCTATAAATTAACATCCTTGGTTATTCATCCCAACAAATAAGGTTTGTGATGGGGCATGGTTTCCAAATTAATTTTCTTAAACAATTCCACAGAAATTAAGTTGGCTTGCGATCCACTTTCAAACACGTATCGATTTTCATATGCTTGCAAATGACTTGAATATGGAATAACTCTATTCGGTTTCCCTTATTTGAAATGTTGTGGGTATTATTTTCTGCATTGGTACTTGCTAGAATTGCCTCTTTGCTAACCTATTTACTTGCTTTTTCCATGGTTTTTCCTTTGGTGAATGTCGATGTGATTTTTGTTTCATTCCGTGAGTTTGAACCCAAGTTTTGTTGTGTAGCAACATTGGTCTTTTGTTTCCCTTTACTGTTGAATTTCTTCGGTTGTAATTCTGGATGAAGCTTCCAACAATGCGCTTCATCATGTCCTTCCTTGGAACAATCCTTACACATGGGTTTCTCCCCTTCTCTCTTAACAGAATCATTTTTCTTCTGCTTTCCTTTAAACTTCTTCCCCTTTTCAACACTCTGAAATGGCTTCTTCTTACCATCTTCATGTATATTTTTCCCTCTTTCTTCGAGGTGTGTAGATTGAACACAAATCTCATCAACATTCGTGAGACTAATCATAAGAATAATATGTAAAATATAGCTATGCAACCCTCCTATGTATTTCAACAAGGTATCTTGTGACTGTAAATCTAATTCTAGCATAAGAACTCTTTTCCTAAACTCTTGAGTATACTCTTGCACATTTTGACCTTTCAATTGTCTGAAATTTTTTCAATTCATAATGGCTTTTGCATATGATCTAAAGGGTAGAACTGTCATTTTATAGCAGAAATGAAATCAAACCAAGAAATAGAGATCTTACCATGTTTCTTGATCTCGTCTTGCATCCTTTTTTCCCACCATATAAGTGTTGCACCATCCAATCTCAATGAAGCCAACTGAATTTTGATATGATCCTCTTGAAGCTTCTGAATTCTACAATACACCTCCAACTAATGAATCCAGTTATCCATGTTCTCTACATTAACTTCTCCATTGTACATAGGAAACAAGAATTTAACATTAAGCTTCAGAAAAGGTGATGTACCAACCGCTTTTGAAAAATGATGATGAGTATGAGTAACTATGGTATTTATGGAAGAGTGTGAAGATTCTTTTGAAGAAGAATATGAAGAATATGGTGGAGATGGTGGAGGTTTTCCTCCATTCCCATTACCTCCTTTTCCTTTATCTTCTTTTCCATTACCTCCTCCTAAAGAGCCTTCTCCATTGGGAGGCTTGGAACTTTGTCCTTGTAGTATGTTGTTCCTCTCTTCATACCAGACCTTCACCATCTCTATCATATCAAAGAAATCCTTTCTGAAGGTCTTCTCATCTTCTGTCATGATAGGTTCTCCTTCATGAGACATGGTCTCTGGAGACTCAACTACAACTTGAGGTTGTACTGGTGTTGGAATCTAAACTGCAACTTCTACAACTTGAGGCTGAAATGGTGTAGAAGACTTTGTAAACCTATCTCTTCTTCCCTTTGATCCAATTTCAAGGCTTTCAACCATCTTTATTTCACCTCTTTTAAGCTTTAACCTTGTGAGCATGACATAAACTTTCAAACAATTAAATCCTTATTTCACAAAGAAAATATAGTAAGAAAAACCAATGCTCTAATACCAACTTGATCTGGATTGGAGCAGATTAGTAATGTTGTGCTAATTCCCCATTCAGAAATAAACCCGAGATGCTTATCATTTTCATTTTCAAGTGCTTAAGGATTCAAAACTTTTGCATAATTAACAGATTCCCATGAGAGTTTCTTATGTAAATGTTATAAGCAGTTTAACATAAGAAACATATGTTGAAGAACTGCAATATAACTGCAAAGAACATCAAAATAGAACACACAACAAGCACATGATAATGGAGTTCACCCCTCCTGGGCTACGTCTCCTTGGTCCAACTTCCAATGGCTTGGGCCTCTCTATTATTCTCAAAGTACATCAAAAGTGTGTTTACAATGCTCAGATGCCTCTGAAACCTGTCTCAATGCGTTCAGAATAATCAAATATGATAGAATTGACTATTTTTGCATCAAATTTGGATAAGAACTGAAGGATTTATGAATTCTCCCAGTTCTCCCATTATTTTTCCACAAAATGCTCCAAAACTAGCGTAAAACTACAAATTAGCCCAAAATCTGCTAACCAGGCAATAATTTCTTGCACCACGGTCCATATTATATCTGTCGTATCGCAAATTGTAATAGGTGGGTTTCAATGCGCGGAATGTCTTGTTTACTCAGCGAAATGTTGTGATTGTGAAATCGGGTACATACCCGAGTTTTAAACTGTGACATATAACGTTATCATTTCCCCGGTCTTTCACATTGAGAAGTTAACTTGCGTCAAGACGGATTCCTGTTACTGCTGCAATTGTGATATGCGATCGCTTCGCATCACATTGTTAACCTTTTCAGGGTCGGGGCCGATACCTGTTCTCCGTGATTGCGATATGTGATCACATCGCAAACCTTTTCGATACTTGTTCTGTTCTCCCCTTCACCATCTGCGACATGAGATTGCGACTATATTGCATCACAACCTGAACCTGCTGGGAACCGTTTTGAAACACCTTTCCCACTGTAATATGCGATTTGCGAGGGCCAATGGTAGGCTTCCACTTGGCACCTCGTTATTCGTTGAAGACTTGCAACATCATCCTAATCCTGCCATTTATGAAAGTCAAACTTGAAATTTGACTTGTTCTAACTTCTACACACGAACTCAGATTTGAGTGTCGTTCACACCGTTAGATTCAAAATGACGAGCTCGTTTGAGAAGTTTCTGACACTTTTATTTTTTGAGCATAATTTTGAGCACCTGGTCACTAATGCCTAAAATCTCCTGCTGAGCTTCATGCCAGTGCACTACCATCTCCATAGCCCACTCCGCCAGGTACCAAACCAAAATATCTCACCATCCAACCCCAAGAGACGGATTCAATGTACGAACTCCTATACATAGGAAAAGCCCTCCATCATGCGAATGTTGCACCCTGTGTCACTCATGTCGCGTCATCTCATTAGCCTGATCAACACATAAATATGTCGAGGTGGGTCCACCTCTCCCTCTATAAGGTGAAAAGGTAAACTACTAACACTACAAGCCCCATCTATGTATGTCTAAAGAGGGCTGCTCTGATGCTCTAATGTGCACATTATTTGTACCATTAGGGAATCCAACCTTTCCCCAACGCGAGTCAGTTTGGTTGCTGACTCAAGACAAACCACTCTCATGCCCTCTAGCTCCTGTTTTTGTTGTAGAATGGCCTCTCGTAATATCATGGCCTTCTCTCTCAATGCTAGAAGGTCAGTCTAGAACTGATGAAACTGCCATTGGTATCTATCACCTCGAGACTCAGTCACAACTATAGATACCTAGGAAACTATCAACATCTCATCCATGGGTGGCACCTCCTCGAAAAATAGCTCTATGTGTGTAGTCTCCATCCTCTCCACCAAGTTGTTAACTGGTGCTATCAAAGAGGTCCCCAACAATGGTGACTCATGTGCTATATTGGGTAAATCAATGTACTCCTCACCATCCTATGGTCTCTCATCATCATGATCAACCTCCTCCCCAGGCTCCTAATATCTAAAGTCAGGTCCTCCACCAGCCAAAGTGCTCCCTGGTCTCACCCTCTAACTATCCCTGTCCTTCCTACTCCTTTTTAGGAGATTTGGTGCCTTGATTTTATCAACTTTCCCCACATGATGTAGATGGTTGCAACCCCAAAACTTGCTCACATCTAACGTCTCTGTTGTAAGGGTGAAGAAGGGTTTGGTCTATCACCCTCCTCAATTGGGCCAACCTCTCATCGTCCCAATGAATTATGTCCCAAAATTTCTGCATATTGGATTTCCCTTTAGCCACGGGTTTATCTTTGGTTTCACCCATCACTGTGCACTCATACCCAAAGTTTCCATGATCTTCTGGCTACTTTCCCACATATGGGCCAAGATCATGCTCTGATACCACTATAATGTTACAAAATAGGAAAAATAGTGATATGAAAAGCAAATAACAAATACAACAATGGAAACTTCAAACATTCAACAAACACCCATGTAAACTCTAAAATTAAGAACTAGTTAAGCCATTTTATTAATGAAGTGGAGAAAGTACAATAATATGGAGAAATGCACCTGGGCTTGCCTCAAGGGAATCTTGACAGGACGAAGGTAATAAAACAATAATATCGAAGCTAGAAATGACTGCTCCTCTAATGCTATGCGCTGTCCCTAGAAACTACACTATTGGTTGGAAAGGAATTGCAAGAAACCCCATCTTTGGTGCTAAGAAAATTCTAAAACTTTATATTTGGAATCCTTCTAAAAAACCCAGAAAAACCCATAAATGGTTTGGGTTGAATCCATTCTCCCAAATTCGGCTTCCAATATGCCTATGCAATGCCCAACAATTCTATAATGTCTACTGCAAATATACAACCGAAAACCCCACCTCTGTTGCTCAGAAAATTATGAAACTTTATATCTGGGATCTTTGTTGAAAACCCTGAAAAACCCAAAAATGGTTTGGCCGGATTTTGAACTTTCAAAATCAACCTCCAATATGCCGTACGCCCTCCAAGTTACTCCAGAAAATGGTCTGCAATAAACTCCAACGAAATCCTCCTCCAATCTCATAAAAATGCAACAATCACTTCTCCAAGTATTTCCTTTAACCTCCATGGTAATTTGAGCCTCAAAGACTAATACTCTACCCTCCACATGAAAACACCTTAAAGATTGATACCCTACCCTCCACATGAACACCAGTGTTGCCTCTGCACTGGCCCAAGAAGTGCGAAAATCACCCTGCGAAGTAACACACTCCTCCAACTCCAAAGCTTCTCCGAAATTCCAACAATCCTCCTATGCCTTCTCTCTGAAAAATCCTTCACCAAAACTCCTCTCCAAGAGGTCACAAACAAACTCGACCTCCTCTTCACTATGTCCTCCAATAATACCCACCACCTGAAGATGGATGCAATCGCTGGGAATCAAATTGAGATCCTCTTACTGAAGAAATGAAAGAAAACATTCCTAGGGTGGTAGTTGAAGTCCCCCGAAGAGAGGGTGAGCTCTTTTCTTGAAGAACTCATGCTGAACAACAGGTGACTCGACTAAGAAACTCGAGCAACTAAAGATAAATCGATATTACCAAAAATATGAATGAAATGAGGAGAGTTGCCTTCCTTATATATATTTCATGGAGCACTTTTCCCTCCAATTTTATCTCCATCATGGGCCCTCACTTAACCACCTTCATGCAAACCAAACTAGGGAGTGCGTATTTCCCTAGTGTGGGTGACCCCCATGTGTAATTTAACCACAAACAAATGACTTCTCTTAAGTGTAATCTCCTAATAAAAATCAAATGGGCCCCACTATCTCCAAAACTGGCCCCAAAATGAAATAATTAGTCTTGTTCCAAATTAAGTTAGGAAGGAACATGACATAATGTCTAACCATGAGGTGGAATCACTTGTTGAGGGTTGAGGTGGTTTGGCCTCTATAATCCCTAGTTTGGTTTATTTCACGAGATCCCACATTCATGCTTGGAATATCGCGCAGGGGTGATTGGTTGCAAGAGAGATTTTGTTTAGTCCAATCTATGACGAGGTTGTATTTTGAAGTCCCTAACTTGGTTGGTATTTTCATATGTTAATAAGAGTTATTCTTCTATTGTGATTCATGCATATTTGTAGCGATTATGTTGGTGATATTATGGTTAAGTTTCCATGGTCTATGTGCTAGCTATTTTCAGGTTATATGTTGTTTATATTATGTGTATCTTTTATGGCTCTTGTCATGAATTATTTAGTTATTTATCGTTTGATGAATGTATGTACTAATAAGTGTTGTTGTAGCTATGTGGAGAGGGAATAGGGCCTTCTCAGTGATTCTCATACCTTTATGATCACATATGCAATCATGACACGTAGTTTACATGTTTGCCATGTGTTGATGAAATGCCTAGTTTGTTATGTCCAATCTAGATCAAGTTTATGATTCAAGTTTGTATGTTTATCCTTGTTTTTATGTCAATAGTGATTATGAGAAGTTTAAAGAAGTCTTGTGTAGTGGTCTGGAGGCTAACCTGGAGTTGTGGCTGAGATCTCGGGACCGCACCCTTTGAACTAGACATTTTGGGTCACAATCACATTCAAGCAGTGTTGTGCATGTGGTTGGAGACCCTCAACCACACCCAGGCCTTGTCATGCATGCAGTTGGGAGCCCAAGTCAGAAAAAAGCAGCACCAACTTAGGGTTTGGTCACCTGGGGTGGTCTTTGGCCCCTAAATGTCATGTATCCCTGAGGAATATTGTGAGTTGTCATTCGGTAGTTAGTAGTAGGCCCCACTTAATTGGAGATTGGAGGTTGGGTCATGTCATAGTAACTCTTCATCTCGTGTTTACCATGACAGATAGGTGAAATTGGGTAAATGTGGGAGGGGTGTGTTACACTCTTATATATTCTTCTTCATCATAATCACATGGCTAACCCATTTTCCATGAATTATGGGAGTTGTTGTGGCATCCTCTCGAATGGTGGTGGTGAAAATAGGAAGGTCAACTTCTAGGTGGCATAACTTTCACATACATACTCTGATTGACGTGGTTCTTGCACCATTGGAAGGTTTATGTGTGTAGAATATGGAAAAAAGGCATGTTGTTAAAGCAACAAAGTTTTACCCCCCAGAAAATGTCATTTGATGCCTCAAAATTCTCCTAGAAGGTTTTAGACCTCATTTTATCAAATGGGGCCTTGCCGGTAAAAGGGTCATATGATATTATTCATCCATTTTTTCCACTCTCAAAACATCAAGAATGATAAAAAAACAATATAAATCCAATTTAGATCAGGAAATTTTTGGAGTTATAGCAACCATTACTTCTATTCGATTACACTTTATTGGTAGATGAAATGTTATTGGGACGTGTTATTCAAGAGAAACAAGAGGACCACAATGAGATCATTGTATTCCTAAATGACATCCATTGTGTCCAAAAGCACTTGCACACCTGTTTGGTTGGCTTGGATGCCCGACTTGGTAACATTTAAAAGCTCATGAAAAATGACAACTAGTATGTTAAAGAATGTAACTAGTGAGTCTTCATAATTGTAGTTGTCAAAATAAATTTTATTATCAAAGAAAATGACTTATTAAAGCATGGGTTCCATGTTTGGGTTAATGTTTTCTAGGTCAAAGCCTCCATTGCATACTTCTAGGTTTTGCATTGAGTCATTAAAGTCATTGTCATTTTTATTAGACGCTTATTGGGCTTTTGTATCATTTAAAAATAATTATTTTTGAGTCAAAAAGGTTATTTGTCACCTCCACTCCAAGTTGGTCTTGTCCCCATGAAGTCTGCCTACATTGGGGCAATTTGGCCCAACATAAAGGCTATATATAGAGAGTTAGTTCGACCTATTTGGTGCATTCATTAAACAAGTTTGATATTCAAGGAATAGAGGTAAAAAAAGAGCAAAGTAGCTAGAGAAGGACAAAATTTGATGGGAAGACCTAATTTGAGTTTTTGGGCTATCTATCTCTCACACGTGCCAAGTTTTTGGGAAATTGTTGGGGCCGAAAATCTATGCCTACTGCAGGTTTGAAATTATGTTGTTGGGGGCCGAAGTTCTGCTGCTGAGGGGGCAAAATTCTGTACTGAAGTTGTTGTTGGGAGATGTCACTTGGAGACTTTAACAAGAATCATCTATTGAAGGGAAGGGTTGACTTGGTGGTTGGAGGAGTCTTTGTCTAGGTCTAATAAGTCTTGGAGTGTCTCATCTTGATTTGAATCTACTAGTGGAAGAGTTTGATTGGGTTTTCCCCTTGTAGGGGTTTTTCCCTCACTGAGTGCTTACATCTTGTATCCCTTGTTCTTGTGATCCTCATATACACATAATTTGGTAATTTCTTGATGAAAGGCAAAATAATAAAGAAGTAAAAGAGGCTAACATGATTCACAAGTAATTATCAAGAAAGAGGAATCAAACCCTAATTCCTATAATCATTGATTTCTCAACATAGCCTACTCTATATCTTAACGCCACTATTTCAGCTCTAGCTTCATCCTCCTATGAGTTTTCATGGCTCAAGTTTCCTAAAGGTTTTCTTTCAATTTTATACTTTCATGTTATTTAGTTTCTTGGTTTTGTAGTTGGGTCTTATTTTCCAACCAACAACTTGTATCATCTATCATGCTTGCCATTGGTGGGGAGTATGAATGCACAATACATTATTTTTCTTGTATAAGTTGGACTATAGATAAAATAACAATTTTGGGTCAACACTACAAATTGAAGTTTTATCTTTATTGTCAGTGGTCTGGTTTTGTGGATGGTAAACTGGATAAATTATTGGCCTTGATTACGAGACCTCAGCCTAAAGGAATCGAAGAAATTCAAACTTGTGATCAACAACAACTAGCAATAATGTCAAATAATTTTGGCTCTAGGCCACTTAATCTTACCCTTGGGGACACACACACACACACACATATTCTTCTTTTAATTTTATTAAAATCTTAAACAATACATATAATTACATTTACATATATATACATGTAAATGTTCTTGACATTTTTCTTTGTCATGTTTTGTAATTTTTATAATTTATTTTTTTATATTTATTAATTATATGTTTTAAAATAAAATTCTTTTGAATATGAATCATTATTATTTTAATTTATTTTAATATTGTAAAGTTAGTTTTTGAACAATGTTTCACTATGTTTCAAGTGATTTGTTATTGTTAGATTTATAAAAATTGGAGTGTTGGTTAGACAAACATGAAATGCAATTGTTATTTATATGATATACATAAATTCATGACCTTTTGTTTCATCTTATGAGTAATATTTTGGAATCCCAATGACTTTTTGAATTCATTTGTGAATTTTTTTAATCTCACTCTTAGGTTAATAATGTAGTTTACAAAATCCCTAAGGATTATTTCTCCAACATCTCCCCTTGATCCGAAGGGGTGTATGCGAGTCCAAGAAGAGAGATGAAATATGGAGGTGGATATTGGCCAATGGCTAGACGTGCTTTGCAAATATGGCGGTTCAAGGAAGAACACATGCCAAATGGGTTGAAAAAACCGAAGTCTTCTACTAGTGGTGGTTTAAGGCCAAGTCAACATTGTAGCTAGAGAGAAACTCATGTTCCATGAGCACCATTTGGTTTATGATCCTCCTTAAACTACCACTTAGTAAAAGACTTACTTCTTATGCTCTACAATATTTTATGGTCATCTTTAAACCATAATTTCAATATTTTCTAATCGTTGTCAAATCCTCATTATAAAGTTCTTCGATTTCGCAAAAGACATCAACTTCTAACTATATTTGAAATTGTTACATAAATTGTTTTGAGTCAAGTTCTTGTGTTAGTGGAAAACCTTAAACCACCACTAGTTGAAGACTTTCTACTACCCATTTGATTTGTGTTCTTCTTTAGACCCCCATATTCAAAAAGTACATCAAAGTCATTAGTTGTTATCCACCTTCATATTTAAACTTTCTTTTTGGGCTCACATTCACTACTTTGGATTAAAGGGGGAATGTTGGAAACATAATCCTTAGAGATTATGTAAAATTTATTATTAACTTGACAGGAAAGCTAAAAACCACAAGTGAATTTGAATAGTCATGAGAATTCTACATAATTAATTGGAATATGAAACCATGTGCTATGAATTTGTGTATCATATAAGTAAGAATTGTATCTCAAGCTTAGCTCTAATTTTCATGAGTCTAATAATTATAACATATTTTTGAAGTATTGAAATGCCAAAAAATATTATGATATTCCATCTTTGTGAAAAGTTTGTTTGTTTTTTTTCTTTTCAAAAATTTCATATAGTTTGAAGAAATTTAATTTTATTATTATAAATAATGATCTTTTTATAACTTGTCAAGTCCCACTAACACAACTGGTTGATGATGGGCCTCGTTAGCAAGGCAACCCAAGACCAAACCTCATGCGGGTGGTTATGCCCTGTGCTAGGGGAGGAGACTTGCTAAAAAAATCCAGGCAACTTAGCGCTGGTGTGGCCTAGGTCAGGTGCGATCCTCGGGTGACTTTGATGGATTAGATGCCCTTGGGTCACGACTACTCAAGCCGCACATGGAAAGCCTAGAGGATCACAGGCAACTTGACAAACAAACATTTTTTTTTACAACTTTAATATAAATGAGGAGAAGACTGGAGCTCTGCGAATGATGACCTTCAGTTGTTGTAGATCACCCATAGTTTCTGCATTCAAACAATGTCTCGGGCTCAAGGATATTCATGATCCTTTGTGTTTCCCTCTGACTGAACACTGAATTAAGGAGGTTGATCCCAATGAAGACTTTTCATGGCTGCAACCATCGCCTTTACTAGATCTTAGAATCAGGAAGCATAAACCTAGTGAGGAGATTACATGGTGTTGAAATTTCAATGGGATTTTGAGGCTTGAAAAAACTAAGCGTTGTTGGAGCGTATCCAAGAGCATGAGATAGTTGCAAAGGGAAATTGTTCAAAGATATTGATACACAAAAACATCAAATTTGTTGATAATCTTGGTAGTCGTGGGAAGACCAATTCTATGAAGTCCATGTCTATGCCGCAAAAGGCAGGATTACAGTTCCTGTTAGGAAGAATTGTTAATTTCCATAAAGTTGGATGACATGCAAAGTGCATGGGGGTTGGTGCTCTAATGGATCTCACTGTTTCTCTTGAATATTTGGCTATTGATAGTGATGCCCTATATCAGGGAAAGAGAGGGGGAAGGGTATGGGGCTTGACTCAAATAAGGGTCACGATTTCATAACATCTAATGATGGTAGTGAGGACCTATTTTTCACCCAAACTTCGATTCATTCCAAAGTCTCTGATTGTAGGTCAAGCGAGAGTTTGCCAAGTACATGGTCAAGCATGAGAAAGATGAAAGATCCAAAGCCCTTGATGTTACAGGGATTGACAGAGTCTTTGTCCAGGGTAACAGTGGAGGAGATGATGGAAATCGAGACAACAATAGGGGTGACGGTGATAGTGGCTTTAGCAGTGGTGGCTATGTTAACGATGGAAGTCCGCTACCTTTCTATTTTAGTTTCTTGTGCCCTCAACCCTCGACTCCTTAAAATTTCTTGTCAAATATTTGTTAAAGTGTTCTCTAGGCACTCATTGCTCCTTAGGGTTTTCTCCACACATCTGGTATGGGACCTCAAGCTTTCCTTGGAGCTTCAGTTTGGTATTCCCTCTATCATGAAGTGCCTACACTTCAAAGGTAAGAAACTGGATGATTCTTCCCCTCTTTCAGTCTATAATATTGGAAAAGATGCCACTGCCTTTATGGCCTTTTGTTTACAAGGGGGGTTGGGGTTAAGCCCTCCCCTCTCATGAATTTTTTATAAACATGTTGTGCATGCACAATCCTCCCTAAAGCAAACTCAGTCCCAGGCAACTCCTAAGCTTTTTTTGGTCAAAAAATATGAGAAATTGCTTACCCCAGTCTTGAGAACATATGTTAGATCTACGTAGAGTCAACCCTCATTTTTCGTTTTAATGGTTTATGGACCCATTCAACGAATCTCTAGCAATGGATCCATTCTTCATTGACAAAAAATTGCAAGGTTATTTTATGCTCTAAAGGCTTCTTCATTGTGGCATTTGCTGAACAAGAAGACTATCAAAACGTTTTATCAAAAGGGCCTTAATTTTGGGGTAATGCAGGATTGTTCCTAACACCACGGTTTCCATATTTTAACCCTTCCATAATAGCCATTACCAAACTACCAATATGGATTCGTCTTCCTAATCTTATTGCTCACTCGTGACATTACCCAACCTTTCAGGGCATTGGGAACACCACGAGTCATTTACTTGCAATTGATAATTCTCATGGCAAGTTGGGCATCTACAACTATGGCAGAATTTGTGTTGAAGTCAATATCAGTAAAGGACCACCAAACTAAATCAATTTAAAATAGGTGATTTTCATTGGACCTAGGATTTGGACTATGGGAATACTACTTTTCGTTGTCACTTCTATTAGAAAACAAGGCATTTATAGAATTCTTTCTCTCTATTCAAATCTCACCAGAAGCAGAATATTCAAAATTCCAAAGCTAAAAGTTGGAAGCCCCATGAACTACCTCTTATGGAGGACAAGGCTTTCTTTGCTGTGAAAGAGGATGCTGAAGGATATGATGATGAAATGTATTTGGTGCATGAAGTATAGAATTCTAATCCTCAAAAATCAATTGAGGATCATGGTGTGAACCATGCTCATTCAACTAACACATAGATAGTGTTTAATAATGCTTCTTCGATTGCATTGAAGCGAACTTATGAATCAACTTCTTCATACTGTAACAAAGATTCTCCTTCAACGCACACTAATAATCTTAAAATTTCCTTGATAAAACTGCCTTTGGAAGGCTGGGTCATGGTTTGAAAAAAAAAAGGAATGAAAAGCACTTTGAGGATGAGACCCAATTTGGATTTTTCTCTTCTGTAATTGTTTCTTTTGTTCCTCTATGTATCCTTTGCTATTCTCAGTTTCATACATCTCAATTATGTTCCTGTCAATAATGACACACTATGCCAAGAAAAGAGTCATGATTGTATATGATGTATTCTAGTTTTGATTGATCAATAGAATTCACCTTACACCATTTTTTTAATATAAATGAAAAATTAAATTTAAAATTTATAAATATAAATAATTTT